>JAEQBH010009471.1:0-76920 GCA_016808115.1 Tetrastigma voinierianum | reverse complement strand
TCCTTTCTTCATTCTTTACAACAATATTATATATATATACATATACATACATATAAGAAAATAACTAATTTTATACAAAAAGTAAAGTCTTAAGACAAACTGCAACAATATAGATAAAAAATTAAAATTAATGTAACTAAAAAGACATCACTTAAAAACTAAGGCATTAAAAATATTAGGTATTAAAACTGGAAGGTATGACATGTGGGATGATACTATGATAATACCGATAAATCGATCAATAGCACGGATTTGAGTGTCTAGCTAGTTGGACGGGATGGATGTTTAGAAGAGAATGAGTAATTTATGACTACTAGGATTTTGAATGATCTAATTCTAATCACAATCACATCAAGCTGTAGTGGTCAAGTTTTGAAATGATCTCATACAAAGCCACAACTAATTGACCATCTTTAGTATTTCAGACCCACCACACATCAATAGGGTTTCTTGTTTCTTTATTTTTTTTGCTTGCTTCTCCGCTCCCCCACTCACCTTTAATTTTCCCACTTCCAAAATAAACCATGCTATTAATTTCATACTGCTATTCTATTCTAAATTTACCACATACTATATGCAATATGCATGCTTCTTGTTGGTTCAAGAGTGAGTTCGACTTTATTACTGGGGGTCCTCCCGACTGGGTTCTGGGATGTTTCCTTTGAAACTTGGAATTTCTGTACTCTTGTATAAGCACTAAGCAATCCCATTCAATGATCACTACACGTTTAATTTTGTGCCCCCACAATAGTGTTTTCGACGTCGGCATATATATACTGTCAATTGTAGATGGTTCTGTGATCCAGTAGTATGTAAACAAGCAAAGATATATTAATCGTGGTATTACAAAGAAGACAAACAACTGTGCAAGATAGACTTAGGAAGAACTCGCAAACATTGTCAAACATTTTTGTGCAGCAAGTTCAAATTACTTACTTTACTTAGAAACCAATTGGTTTTCTAGAAAGGATGCCATTTTTACAATTTTTAGGATTGTCCAATAGAAAAAAACTTCCCAAGTTTTTTTCCCTATACCGTAGGATTCATAGAACCATCGGGGTTTCAATACCAATGAAGGCTACTTTCTTTATTACATACATAATGGTTCATGGATGACCGAGCATTGGCTGGGTGGGTACCATTAGCCCACTCTGCCTCTAGCCAACCCGGGCTCAAGCCCAAAGGCCTCGACTGACCAGTGCCCCCTGAAGCCAAATGTGTGTGTTCCCCTTGACAAGCAGATAGGCTCAGAACGCCCGGCGACCCTCCCGCCCGCTTGTCCGGCACTTCACCCCGGATGCCTCCTTTCCCCATGCGTGCCCCATGTCTGACACCTATCACCACCCCTGACCCTCCTGATGCCCTGAAGCCTGGATGCCCTCTCTTCTCACCCTGACGCTCTCACCCATGACACCCAACAGTTTAACCGCCAACGGCTCCACGATATGTCGCATATGTGCTCTCCAATACACCAGCTTCACCCCACCCAACTTAAGAGAATGATAACCCTGCCAGCCGCCCGCCTGTGTGTGGGTGTTAAATATACACAAGAACACTGTCACCTGGATCCCTAAACTAACAGAACACTCCTCCCCATCTGCGGGAACAAATCCATCCACTCATGAAGGTGATCCAATGCTTCCACAAAAGAGGCATGAGTGCACCCCACACTGGTGATGAGGTGCATATTATCTTCATCGAGATACAAAACACTGCTGCAAATTTCTTCCAAAAAAGATTAATTTCAAGATCTGAGTAATACCATCTTCAAATACCACACCCGCCGGTCTTCTCGTGCTGCTCTACAGTTACAGCCACTGAGACTAAAGTGAATGCTCCCACTTTGAATCAATCAATATAATCCAGAGACTACACTGTCGCCCCAGGAGAACTCCAGCAAGAAAACCTCCCCAAAGACACAAGAGTCTGGGAATTGGCCCTACTTCCAGATCTCCCCACTCCAAGCCTCGTGGGCTCCTCTAACATCCCCACTTTACCCCGTTTTGAATCCCATCATATGTCCCAGCTAACTCAAAGAACTTCCCCAAGGACTGGGCCTCCTTCATGTGGGCAGTATGGGAGGTGTATTATGCAAGTAGGAAGCTGCCGCAGTGGTGGCTCCAGCTCTCAAAACACCCAACCACTCCATGAGTGATACTATAGCTCACTTAATCACTGAGATCCCATGAAACAGAAATCATTTGATCCCTCCCACCACTCATCTCACTCCCACAACAAAGGCATGAGTCACTCATTCACTTAAGATATCACTATACTGTGACTTAATAATATTCTCTCCCACACTTCCTTGAGATCTCCCAACATCATCCTAACCACAGTTCAATCCAAAGGTCCCCCCGTCGACCCAACCCGATCCATCACCGCGATGCACACCGCTCGTACCTGAGAAGCTAGCAAGGACCGACGCCAGTCGGAGCTAGCTCATGAATATGCACCCGAGCGACCCGAGGGCGTCGCCCCACCTACTATCCACACCCTTCAGGGTCGTTTTGCATGGCGGGCATATATATATATATCACGCCCACATGCTTTTCTCTCCGCCTCCGAGGACCACAAAGACATGCCTCCTCTCCTCAATAATGATATATTCCCCGATTATGACCCTCCCGTGACTTCTATACCCTCATCGGGTCCTTCGCCATGTGTACGATCGCTTCTTCCGATTCACAGACGATCACATGTTGCATTTCAACTGCGTGATGATCCCCAATCGGCCTGTGGACGACTCGGGCTCTCTCGTGTAAAGTGTTCCCGCCGCACTGGAGGCCCGCCATTTGGTCCCACAAGCTTCCAAGATGGTCAACAAAACTCATCTGAGTCATGGTCACGCCTGGCCTCCCAAAGATTCATGCTCAAATGTGAAAGGGAATGGCATCGTAAATCCCAGTTATCCTCAAACTGGAAGACACCGAATCCATCCCGACTTCATTGACGTAGGTTCGACAAGTCAGTCCATCAGATGATATTTACAAGATGGATGGGTCCCAGCAAAACTTTCGAAGAAGCTTTGGGTCGACCAACTCGCTTTCTAGTCTTATCCCCCTCGATCCACCGCAACTATGGAAGAATTCAGACGGCAAGGTGATAAGTCTCCAAGTCGAAGACAACAGATTCAGCCGCCTCATCAGAATGGGATAACCACACCCAGCGGCAAGCCGGCTCACCTCAAAAAGGCCCATCTCACTGTAAGAGCGGCAAAAATATGGTCGGGGTTTCTGTGGTGGCAGCCCTGAAAAGATAAGGAGCCCCCCTGGGTCACCTTTCCCGAACATTGCCTGCGACCGCGCTCCTACCCTTATCCGGACCTCCCCCCGATTTCCCCTCAAGTGGCCCCACTCCATGAGGGCGCCCGAACCAACACAATGTATCCCTAAGGTGTGATTATCATAGTACCTGGCGGCCACTAAACCAACCATCGCTAAAGTCAAATTCTAATGGAAAACCGATGCGGCCGGGCACCTTAGAAGATATTCGAGGAGCCAACCCATGGGTAGCAAACATCACAATCTCTTAATACCGACAAAAAGCCTTGGCCATTGTTGATATCGAGCATGCTCGCCCCTGAAGCAATCAACTTTATATCGTGGACCGGCCGATACCAAGAGACGTCCAAAAGGCAGGATAAAAATGTCTGGCGGCCTCACGAGCCAAGGTGAACACCGTTAGCACCAGAGAGAACATCATAGCAGTTTAGCCGGTTGACAACCCTATATCCTTTCCCCCTATTAACCCTACCCGGGTCATTAACCCTCTTACGACATGCACTCTGGGATTTCATCGGTCTCAGATATCAGCTTTAATGTACAGTGGTCCCTGTCGATCCAGCGATACCGATGATATTACACCTCCCACTCCTTTAAGGTAAGAGTCTCGCTCGATCATCTCAGCCTGGCTGGGCAGGAGCCATTCGAAGCGACCTGTGCTGGCTGACATTGACAATGGGGATATCGCTTTCCTTGGCTGGGCGGTCCTAGAATCAGCTAGCACTGCTCTCGTGGTAGAGGATTTGGGGCCATACAATTCCATCCTCGGGTCGCCCGGCTACACCATGAAAGCCAGACCCACGTACTTCACCAAACACCGCCTACCGACCGCGTCCGAGCAAAGCTGACTGGGGTGGAAGCTGCCATCAGAGTGACTGAATGCTATCACCAACGTGGTCGCGAACAAGGGGAGTGCTCCAGTAATCCATCCCTTGAGGATCAACCCTAGCAATAGCAATCAAGGCCATCCACCGCCCGCCTCGATGTAATGCAGACGCTAGCAGTTGATCCCTTGGAAACCATGCCCCTTAGCGAGCCGGACAGATGCATCTATGTTAGTACCCTCCTGACCGAGGAGGAGAATTACTAATTATGCCATGTGCTGTAGTTGAACGCTGATGTATTTTCTTAGACCCATGTAGATATGACCGACAGTTCCCCACGCAAATTCCTCACTACGCACTAATGTCGCCCCATCCGCTGCCTGGCCGTGACAAAAGTGGAGGTGCTTTCATCCGTGACGCCACTTTATCATCCAAACCGAGGTCGATAATCTTCTGCAGAACGGATTTATCAAAGCGCTTATATCAATGGTCATTAACGTGGTGGCTGGTCCCAAAGAAGGGGAACAAATGGAGAGTATGTGTGGATTACACTGACCTCAATGACGCCTGTCCAAAAGATACTCTCCGCCCCGCATATCGATTGTGGGACGCTCTCGCCTAGCACCGAAATGCCATCTTTCGATGCCTCTGGATATCACCAGATCCCCATGCACCCCCTAGATGCGGAAAAAACATCTTTTATCCCTCCCCATGGACTCTACTTACAATGTGATGCCTTCACCTTTAAAGAATGCAGGGCCACTTATCGGTGTTAGCGAAGAAGATGTTTCAATCGCTACTCCTGGTGAGCACAACGGAAGTCTATATTGATGATATGTCAAATCCAAGCAGCGCCCGATCACGCCAAGGTGATCTTCAATGCATAATTCCACCTCCCTCAAAGAGTATGGTATGAACTCCGAACCCTAAAATGTGCCTTCTGGTCGTCGCCGATTCCTCGGGCTTTATGGTAACCCAAAGGAATGAGGCTAACCCCGCACAAATTATACATCTTGTAATCGCCGACCGCCTCCAAGAAGGGATCCAAGAACTGACACGGCCACGCTTCATGCGCTGATTTCCTCTTGCTCACCTGACCATTTGAAACCCTTCTTCGCTACCCTGAGGGGAGCCAACCGGGCCAAATGGAAAGAGGGATGCGACCGGGCATTCATGGCAATCAAGCAATACCTGACAGAGCCCCCGATTCTTGTGAGCCCGAAAGCCGGTGACACGCCACCCCACGAGCGTACCTCCGATATAGCAAGAAGCCGCTCGCCGCTTAAAGAATGCTGGATGGCCGAGGCCTCGTGGTTCTCGCCGCCACAAATCCTTAACTCCATGCGAGACTAGATATAGCCACTCCCGAACGGCCTCCTTAAATTTCCGCATACCGCCCCAAAACCTCGCACATACTTCAAGGCTCATCCCATTGTGGTGTTAACTGATCTTCCACTCCGGGGCATAATTCATAGACCTGATATGTCCGGAAGAATGGCTCGTTGGGCAATGGAGTTAAGCGAGTATGGAATCCAGTACAAGCCGAGACTTTCGAAGAAGAGGCAAGTCTTGGCTGACTTCATACAGCGTAAATACCGCGTGCCTGCACACCCGCCCCGAAGGAACAGCCGGTGGGACACTCGTGAGATGGGACTTCCAGACAAACCGTGGCGGTATCGTCTCGTACCAACCTCCTAACCGGGGAGAGATCAACAGGTGAGGTTAGCTTCAGCGCCACTAACAACGAACCGTAGTACGGTTTCATGATAGTCGTGACTAAGCTCGCAGACTGCCATGGGTGTTGACAATCTTTCGATTCAAAGCAACTCATAGCTAGTCATTTGATAAAGCTGCAGACTGACCTGTGGATCCCGATCGGCAAAGCATGCTTCCCTAGTCAAGGTAGAATTAAATAATTCCTCTCAACAGAAAATTGAACATGTCCCCCGGATCAGAATGAGGGCCAATGCCTTAGCCGATAAGGGAAACCCGTCATTCCCCATCTACTATCAATCTGGACTTCAATACCGTATGACCAAGTAAGGCGTGATAATAGTTCCCCCCGTCCCGAATGGACCCTATTACACTATACATAACCACAGAGGAACTTCACTCTAATGACGCAGACAAGGCCCACAAGGTTCGGGGATTCAAATGACTAGATTCTCCATGATGGGATCGGGTACCTATACAAACGATCCTGGTGGGCCGTACTGATGTGTCTAACCCCGAGCAAGGCCGCATGTATTAGCCGACCGCATGAAGGCATATGCCTAATCATTCGTGGAAGAACCTAGCGACACCCTGGGCTCACACTCAGGGGTATTATTGGCAAACTATGAAGTCGGACGCTGTCGATTACGTCAAGAAATGTGATCCTTGCCAGCGAATGTCCCCTATCTTGAAATCACCGATGCAAGACTTATTCTCCATTCTACTGCGGGCTAGCTTCAACGTTGGGATTGATATAGCTACCCACTTAATCGCTCCACTAAAAGAAATTATTATTATCGCTCACCAATTATTTCAAGAATGGATAGAGGATGACGCTTTCTCGCCAATTGTAAAGATAGAGATGTTACTCTGCTTATCTCGAAAAATATCATCACGGCTCGCATCCCAAGACACCGTGTTTGATAACGGGTCGCAAATACCCGAATTTTGCCAGAATTGAAGATAAAAATTTATACTCTTACCCTGTATCCTAAAGAATGGCTGCGTAAGCCTCCAACAAACCTATGTCGGGCTTCCTTTGAAAAGCCGAATAGACTCTGCTAAAGGGAAATGGGTAGAAGAACTTCTCGAGGTGCTCTAGGCTTACAAAACCATTGTCTTAAAGCCAACCTAAGATTCTCCTTTTGCACTCACTTCGATGGCCGTTATCTCCCACCGAAATTAGTCCGCCCACCATCCCGAACAAAGCCTACGCCTCGAGTCGAAATAAAGAATCAAATAGCCGTGGAGTTGTGACGTGGAGTGATGAGCCTCGCTAGGAAGCCGCAAAGAATCGCATAACGGCCCTACCAACGCCGTTCGCGAACTCTTATAACATACTGTGTAAAGCCCCGAGTGTTTCTACGCCGAGCGATCCGGGTCTCGAGGAAAGTTTTCAAAATACCGTTGCACCCACCGTGTGGAAATTCCCACCAAAATGGGAAGGACCTTATGTCGTGAAGTGAACCGGCGAAGCCGAGTCCTACGCTATAGATAAAACGGATGGAACCCCTATACCTAGAATGTGGAAATGCCATGCACTTGAGAAGTTATTATCAATAAAAGAATATCTTTATTTTTGCTCACCATACAAGTCTTCGTGATACTTTTCATTATATGGTCAAATCTAAAAGTCCACAACAAATTAAATGATCTATCCGTCCAAGATAGGTAACATCTAGCCGGTCATTAAAAGCCCTGATGGCACAAGAAATGATTCATCCGGTCAGTAGAGATAATATCTAGCCGGGTCAAATTTAAAAGCCCCAATGGCGCAAAGAAAATGACCTATCCATCAACGTAGATAACATCTAGTCGGCCAACTTAAAAGTCTCGATGGCGTTAAAAGAAATGACCTATCCTACCAACAAAGAGATAAAATATAGATGGTCAAATTTAAAAGCCCGGATGGCGCAAAGAAAACCCACACCTATCGACCAAATCAGATATCTACCCCGGGTCGACTAAAAGCCCGGATGGGGCAACCAATCGACCTATTTCGATCAAAGATATAACATCTAAATTTGGCCAAATCTAAAGCCCTGACGGCGCAAAGAAAACGACCTATCCAACATGAGATAATATCTAGTCATTTAATTTAAAGCCCGTATGGCTGCAAATTGAATGATCTATCCATCAAAGATAGATAACATCTATATCAGCAACTAAAGCCCTATAACAATGAACACTCCATCCACAAGATAGATAACATTCAGCCGGTCAAATCTAAAAGCCCTACTTTGGCTGAAATAAATGACCTATCCCGCCAAAGATAGATAACATCTAGTCGTCGAATGCAAAGCCTGATGGCACAAGAAAATGACCTTATCCGCAAACACAACAGATCGCCCATCCGCGTAGTAAAATGATTCAGCTCGCCACATGCGCCGAATGGCGCGCTTAATAAAATCAATACAAACCAGATCTGCGGCAAGATCAAACGCATAAGAAGGTACTAAACAAAAGTAATTCTAAGAAAGAGAAAGGGATGTAAACTGCGGTGCAAAACATCAACAAGCATAAGTCTCGCTCCCAAAGCACTTCAGTCTCTAATTAGAAGCTTGATCCTTAACCCTGCCGTCCGACGAGGCCGGGAGATCCATCCCGGGGATCTCGCCTCCTCCTGCGGCTGCCTGACCATTCCCCTATTCCTCCCCGCCAATAGCACCTAGATTTGGGGTCGTATGCCAGACAAGGTGCCTGGGGTAACCCAAGCAGCAAAGAACCTGGTTAACAGGATTGTCCAGATTCCATCCGGATCTCGAGACTTGCTCCCGCATATGTTATGTGTAAAAACATAGCAAACTATAGCAACAATGAAACAGCTTGTCGCTCAGATCGAACCTGGCCTCCATCGCTTCTCTATCAAAGAACTCGCTTTTTCCCCGAGGGCAAATAAATCATCCTTACGGTCCTAAGTCTAAAATCAAGGAAAGCCAAGCCTGTCCGTCAAACAAACAACTATTTTCTTCCTCCGTCCGTACAAGCCTCCCCAAGTAGTGGATAATGCCTACTGAGCAGCCTTCAGTTCTGACTCCGCGCCTTCAGCGAGCACTTCCTCGTGAACCACTAAGGCATCGTTGAACTCCAGGTAAGCCTGGGACTCCATTTGTGCTTAGGTATTATCGACCCCTTCAATCTCCAACTTGGCCATCGTTGACTCGTGGCACAGATCCTCTTAGCTTCCTGCCGCGCTTTTCAACACTCTGTGGCCTCCAAATTTCCAAAGCGCGACGACACGCTTAATCTCATTCCTTAATGGAAGGCGACCTACATCTCCCACTTAGCCATTCCCGACCAAGACATATAATCGCAGCTGCTCTGGCTGCCCCTACGGGAGTCTTAATCCCAGATGCCTAAGCGCCATGTTCCGAATAGCAACGACGGCCTGCAAAGAAACCCATTAGGAGTACGGAAATCAAGCATTAGCGATAATGTCACATAACAAAACTCGCTATCTTACCAGCTTTAGCTCCATCGAACGTAGTTACTGGCTGGCGACTTGTATCCCACACGATAATCCACTAGATCCTCCTCTCCGGGTCCCGGGGGAGGAACCGCCACCAGTGGTCCTTGCCAAGACCCATGCCCCAGTACCCACTCTAGCATCTAAAGCATTTATGATACAAATTTCAGCTCAACTATCTGACCGCGACTCTCCACGGTGGAAAGGCTCCAATGGCGCATGATATACTTCACCTCGTCCGCCCCGGGAGCCGATACTTCCACTCTTAGAGGCTCCGACCCACACGGAGGAACATAACAGTTGGTTATAATCCGCTCCCACAATGTGGGCTCCCGGCACTGATCTGCATAAACTTCGACCTGCTAGGGTTGATCCCTCATCTCACGGCGGGGATCACCCTATGCACTTAACTTAGATCACCTCCTTCTCGACTTTAGCCACGACCCGTCTACTCCGTTTTCATCAAAGGCCCCGATTCTGGAGAGCCAAGGATGATAAATGGCTTGCACTCCTCCGATCCTCTCAACAAATGAGCTGACTAGGTCCCACAGTCGGGCAGGAGATATCGACCACTACCTGGACCTCAACCGGCCGCCTCTCATGGGCGTCAGAATCCGGGCCTAGGGCACCATCATCCTTTCCTCCTGCTCCTCCTCCTCCAAATCCTCGAAATCCTCATGTTCACTAACACAGTGAACTAAATCCTCCCCTAGACTCAGCGCTGCTCCGTCGCCCGACCGCCTTTCCGTTAACTTTATCAACAATATCCACTACTAAGCCAGTAAAGGAGCTGCTCTGGGATCAAGCATTTTGGTTCTCCAACTCGGGAATGGACGGGCAGAACTAGAATCTTTGCTCAAGGGAAGTTTCTAGACGAACCCGATGCGTCTGACTTTGCACCCAACTTGATGCCTCAACTACTGGCCGTCGGAGGGACGGGCGCTGCTCGAAATCAGACGCCGTAGGTCAGCAATGACAAAATGCTCCCCTTCCACAATGTCCGAAGGCAACAATCGGGGAATGACCGAGATGGTGGGCCTGGGCCAGACCTCACTACGCATATATTATCCGAGTCGAGAACCTTATACGGACGCCTGCCGTAAATCTCTCGATAGCTAGAGAATTTTTCGAGCCGATCACTTCTCCACTCAGCCACCAAATTGCCTCGCCAAGCCTTTCCCCTTACATGAGGCAAACCCGTTGGGTCCATCATAACAAACTAAATATCCGGGAAAAGGCCATCAGGCCAGGTCTAACCCGACCACACACCTAGAAAAGACTGAGACCGGTTGATATTAAATGGAAGCTCGGGGGAGCCCAAGGACTCGTCCCAAGGTCCCCTCACTAGCAATACGCCTTTCGCCTCCGTCTTATGTAAGTCGGGGAGCCCATTAACAACCTCAAGCCTGGTTCAGAACCGACACAAAAACTGACCACCCCTCGTCTCTACTCCCAAATAAATTACAGGCGTAATCCCACCACAATGAGAGGCCGCTCGGTTGGGTATGTGGTTCAACACGCAAAGACCACCATAAAATAATGAATGACGTCAGTGGATAAGAGCCAAGTGCCCGGGTGAAATGAAAAACCGCTGACTAGTATCGCACCGGGCCGCAAATTGACCGCAAGGTGCCCTCGCTAAAAACACACCATTATGTTCTCCACCCAAGGTAGACTCATCCTGGTCTCCACCCACGAACCGGAGGTCAATTGATTCGTGCCACTGCAGGGCATCTCTAATCAACAAAATTTGTTTCCTATTTTTCCTCCTACTTCCGTAGTCAAGCTACTGCAGTATAACGATTTTAGGGTCGAACTCAGGGATGGGTTTTCTTTATGCAAATGATCAATAAAGGAAGTGCTTAAACTGTAAATTTAATTTGAATTTTGGGATTTTGTGAAAACAAATGGGGCCATAAACTAAAATTTAAATAAAATAAAATGTAAAATAACTCCTCGAGGCAAGAATATCGGGTTGGATTCCTAGGGCAACCGAGGGTTCCTGTGTCTTTCCTCAAGGCTGGGAGGATGACATATAGTCATTTCCGAACCGGATCTTCATTTAGCTTTAAACCTAACCCAAAAATATTTATCCCTTTGAAAATGGCATCTATCAAGCATCAAGTGGTCAATGATGCTGAAGAATGAGTCTCCGACTCCCTTTCAATGGTCATGAGGGTAACTAATGAATCTCGATTCTAGCACGATCACTGGTATATCAATATTAATGATCAGAGACAGGTGATGCAAACTAATTGCAGTGGAACTGTTAAGACGGTAGTGGAGATTTGAGGCAGAAAGAGATTAGGAACCTCAACAACTTCGATCACCCACTCACTCACAGGTGGAGGAAGGTTTGCGCCATCCTCTGGGGGTTGTCATCCTGGGAGGGTGTTCGCAACCAAGAAAATAGAAAAGAGTGGGAAGAAAATGAAGTTGGGAGAAATCCGGAGAGTCGGCTTTCTCCAAAATTTATTGCTAAGTGGATTGACAGCCATAAACTCGACTCTGTACCTTTTATATACCTAGCCGAGCAAGGGAAATTACAAAACAAACTTAAACAAAAGCTATTACAAGGGGTAGAAAGGAGAAAACAAAAACTGGGAGTCGTTTTGATCAAAAAACAGGAGCGCATAATTTTCGCTTACGCACAAAGGATTTTCGCGATCATAAATAAATTCACTATTTCAAGTATCATAAATAAAATTGAAATTTCGCTATGCATGCGAATTTTCGCTATGATAGAGAAAATTCCAATAGTAGCGAAATTTCCAAAGACTATTGCTTCATTGGCTACTGCTCCATTTCTCCCCGCTTCATTTTTCTTTCTATTTTCTCGGGGCTTCTTCTTTCCTCTGTCTCTAATCTATGATGTCAGTTTGACTCGAATTCTTCATGTTTGGATCGACTCAACAATGTTTGCATGATTAGCTCAAAACTCCGCAAAATTCTGGGCTTTCGCCAAAATGCGATCAAGAGGAATAATAGCACCTTAATGCCAGAAATCTAATACTAGAATGATTAGTATACAAAAGCACTCAAACCTATAATAAATGTGTGGTTCAAAAATAGCAATTTTTGGGCACTAATCACACCCCCCAACCTACACATTTCTAGTCCCTTAGCAATGAAAGAAAGAAAGAAAGAAAGGGCATACAACGATAACAAAATAATATTCACAAAAATTATATTTCAAAAAGGTTGTGAATGAGTAATGCCTAACCCTAAGTAAGAATCATCAAAGCCGTGTCCAATAACTATCATGAGAGAATAAATGCCATACAAAATTGAGTATTTAAAGAGCCTCCTTCTTGGTGAATCAACCAGAAAATTCCACCAAAATCTAAGTGTTTATTTGATCAGCTCTCAACAATAAACTGTCAAACTGCGCTCTCCCCCCAACCTAGCTACTGCCACAACCTAAAGATGCTAACTGCTGTCCAAATATCAGATCCATTCTTTATTCCACAACCTTTTCAGGTCATAGGTGCAATGCCGAGGGATCAACCTCACCAAAGTCCATGTAATAGGGATTCCACCGATGACTCCCCAAACCAATTAAGGCTTAGGGCACCAAGTCATGAGGATCTTGACTACCAACTCTTCAGTTTCACCCCTGTGACTCGACGATTTCGAGCCTCCAACACCTACAACTTGCTAAACTTCACCCATCCACTGTGGTAAATTAACACAAAGTCACGACTCCCAACTAGTAGTTTTTAGGACACGGCTTTAAAGGCTTTCGCCATATACTCCCTGACCGTGCTCTGCTCTCTCAAGGCAAAGGTAATTTCTTATCTTTTTTCTTTTTTTTTTTTTTCGAAGACGCATTAGCCTTCTTTCCACAGGGGTCCTTAACCTATTAAATGTGGTCAACGAAACTAGGGTAGGTTGTGCAAAGTAAAGGAGGTTGCGTAGTTTTTCAGCCTATCATTGAAACCTAAAGTGCTCGGTGTGTGGTTAGCTAAAGGTGGAAGAAAAAGGTCGAAATCAACAAGAGTTCAACTTATTATCCACTCAGCCAGGCATGGAACCAATCTAACATTAATAGAATTGGACAAAGTTTCAATTTTTCAAACTATGAGCTAGGCAAAACACACAAAATTTTTGGTTGCAAAATGGGTCCAAATTTTGAAAAAAGTAAGCTGTATAATATAACAGCTTTATAGCAAGCCACTGAACATCACAAAATGGGCTTACTTAAAATAGTAACAAAAACATAAATACAAAATCCACTTCCTTCGCTAACTCTCCCCCCAACCCAAACATCTCAGTGTCCGAAATAGGGCTTAGATTGGAATTTTAGGGGAGGAAGTGTTACCTCCTTGATGAGATGTGATCGATGTCGATAGGATACTAGCAAGTTTTCCATCGACACCTTATTCAATTCGTCAGCTTCAAATGAACAAGAAGAAGAAAGAGAGAAAAAGTGACCAGTTGGAGCATTTTGAAATTAAACCTTCATAATAATTTCAAAAATGTTCTTTCTAGATATATTTGATTCTTACACTCTAATATCTAACGGTACCAAAAACGTCTAAAACGGAGTTCGAATGAAAAAGTTATGAGCGAAACAAAATTGGAGGCAAAACAGTGGGGATGTAGCGAAAATTTGACATAGCGAAATTTTCGCTATGTTTACGAAATTTTCGCTATGTCTAATAGCGATTTTTTTTTGAAAAACAAAATAAAATAATTAATAAATAAAAATAATAATAAAAATAAATAAATAAATAAATAAATAAAATATATATATATATATATATAGATATATATATATATATATATATATATATATATAATTTTTTAAGAGACATTTTTTTTAATATAAAATTAAAAATAAAAATTAAATTTTAAATAAAAATAAAAATAATAAAAAAATAAACGTTTTATTTTTTATTTTACTTACTGTTTTTGCTCATTGGTTCGCTTTGTTTCAGGGGGGACACTGCTTAAATAACGAAATTTCGCTATGTAGCGAAAATTCACCTTGCCCCATTTTCGCTACAATTGCGAAAATTTCGCTGTGATTGCAAAATTTTCCCTGTTTTCTCTGCTTCCTGTTGATCTTCATTCTGCTTCAAAATTTTCACCAAACTGCAAAAATTAATACAAGAAAAATTAAGAAAAATTGCAGAAAAGTGAAAAACAAGCTAGAACAAAGATTAACTTAAAAATTAGTGAAAATATAAAAAGAAAATTAAAGAAATCAAATAAAATAAAATAAGACAAGAAAAATTAAACAAAAAAGCTGAGACTCCAGATTTCCCAAACCACTTCCCTCGTGCCTTTCGAGGTTGTTGGAACCACGAGCTAGAAATGCCTGGGGTTCGTGCCCAATCCTCAAACCAAGACCCAAACCATCCACCGTGGTCATGCGATGTGTGCGTACCGCCATCGCTTTTGATAGTGGCAAAGGCTTCGTACAGCTGGCCACTAATTTCTTGAATTTTAGACAAGCGCTGCAATCGATGTGGCCTTTCCAGTGGGTGCTCCAAGGGTTGGTTTTGCTGTAGGGGAAGGTAGAATATACACTGCAGCGGGCTATTTCAGTCTGCTGATCTTTGGCTCTCCCCCTGCTTCCTTTTCATTACTTTCCTCACTCAACAAGGGAAGGATTTCTTCTTCTTTTTCCCATGGCCCATATATTACACATAATTGTGGGGCATCCTCGCAGCCTCGATCTTCGCTGGTTCTTCCCGTAATCCCTCCCGGTCAATAGCCAAAGCCTCTTCACCCAAAATACAGTCACTGGGCACTCTTCCTCCAGATTCTCCTTCTCCCCGATGAACAAACCACGCTGTGCCTTGAAACGGAGTGCAATGCAGTTATCAATTTTCTTATCCATTTCACTTTGAAGCCCATCTAATCTTCGTCCACGAGTTCTCCACAAGATGGATTTTTCGCTCAATCGGGCATTGAATTTCTTTTTGTTCTTCCACAACATCACCCACCGCCGTAAGGTCTAGGAATTGCTTGCTCAACTCGGGGGGAGATTGGCTGTGGTGGTTGAGGCTGAGATAAAGAAGCATACTGTGGATGTGGAGGAGGTGCATAAATTGGGGTAACATAGAAGGGTGTACTCGTCCATTGGTCTCTATATTCCCTCATAGACCTACATGGGTTTGGATTTCTCTCTACAGGTTGTTGATTTTGCCATGCTAGGTTTCTATAGTCCCTATCACATGTATAAATGTAGGGTTACCCTCGCCATGTCGACTATATTGTCCCCCTTCCATTGGGTTCAAATTCAACCTTGATTTACAATCTCTAACCCACTGGAACTGACCCTACATCAAGAACAAACCAAAACACCAAACAAGGAAAAAAAACAACTCTACCAAAAGGGGTAAAGTTAGATAAAAACAATATAAAATTAAACAAAATTAAACACACTAAAAACACTAAAAAGATATATATATACAAGAAAATTCACCATAACTTGTGATGAGTATCACAAGTGTTCAACAAGTCATCATATGCACTAGCACCATCCCCTGCAAGAACAGCCATTCGATTCGTGCTACCTAGGGTGATCCCAATCAACAAAATTGTTTCCTATTTTTCCTCCTATTGCCGTAGTCAAGCTAACAAGGCAAAGATAGCTAGTCTAGGGCCGAACCCTCAGTGACGGGTTTTCTTTATGCAAATGACTAATGTCAAGTGCTTAAACTCGGTGAATTTAATTGATTTTGAGATTTTGTGAAAATAGGGGTGTAATGGTTGGAAAACTGAAATTTAAAATAAAATAAAATGCAAATGTAACTCCTTGAAGTGTTAGGCTACCGGGGGCTGGATTCCTAAGGCAACCGAGGGTTCCTAGGGTCTTTCTCAAGGCTTGTGAGGATGACATATAGTCATTTCCCTCTTAACCGATCTTCATTTAGCTTTAAAACCTAACCTAAAAATATTATTTATCCCTTGAAAAATGGCATCTACTGCCATCAAATGTCACCGATGCTGAAGAATGAGGCCCCCGACTCCCTTTCAATGGGTCATAGAGGGTAACTAATGAATCTCGCGGATCGAGCAATAAGCATCCACTAAACCCCTAAAGCTTACCAAATAATAGCCATTCAAGGAGATTAGAGGCGGATAAAAAACCTACCGTTAGAATGGGGAACACAAAGGATTCGGGCAGCTGGATACCGCGTGAAGAACAAGGGAACCTTCAGCAACCTTCAGATCCTACCCCCAGCAGCCTTCTGCTTCAAGGAGGAAGGAGCCACTGTCATCCCTCCAAGTTGTCATCCTCGAGGTGTTTGGAAACCAAGAAAATAGAAAAGAAAGGGAAAGAAAATGAAACAGAGAAGAAAAGGGAAACAGGAGAGTTGAAAGCTTCCAAAATTTATTGCGAAGTGATTGATTGTTACAAACCTTGACTCTAGCTTATATACGGCTCAGAGCAAGGGAAATTACAAAAACAAATGGAAACAAAAGCTATTACAAGGGTAGAAAGGAGAAAAACCAAAAACGGAGTCGTTTGGATCAAAAACAAGAGCAGACAATTTTCGCTATGCACAGTGATTTTCGCTATGATAGCTTAAAATTCCAAACAGAGTTTAAATTTCCAAAGACTGCTTCATTGGCTACTGTTCCATTTCTCCCTGCTTCATTTTTATTCTATTTTCTCAGCTCTTCTTTCCTCTTGCTCCCCGATCTATGATGCTGAGCCTCAATTCTAATTCTTCATGTTTGATCGACTCAACAATGTTGGCATGATTAGCCCAAAACCGCAAAATTTGCCACAAAATGCGATCGTAGAATAGTAGGGACCTTAATGTGTAAATCAAAGTTAATTGTATCGATTAGCATACAAAAGCACTCAAACCTATAATAAATAGGGTTCAAATAGCACTTTGTGCACTAATCATCAATGTTATCGCCACCTCTCACAGCCATTAACTTCCTCCATCGGTCAGGACGAGATGATGTCAAGGTAAAAGGCGTCGGCCCGAAGGCGCACTTCTCGGCGACCACTGAAGTTTCTTCCTGACCCTCGCCATTCTACAAGCAGATCAAATGGAGAAGAGAAAACGAATATTAGACTCTAGTTATATACCTAATTGGTATCGGCAGATATCCTGCCCGAGCAAGACCACCCGGTCGAATAAGTTTTAAACTGCCCCCTCCCTTCTAGGCCTTGGGAGTTTAAACTACCACTCACCACAAATTCAACATTACTAAGGGGCGATGATGGTTACCTACAAAATGGAGTGCGCGAGTGCTTACAACAATGGCCCGCGAACGAATGCAAGGTTACACCTTCACCTCATTTGTCATGATGGTTGCAAAGAGGCATAAACCCAAAATAACAAGGAAGGGAAAAGAGTACTAATTTAATGATGCCCATTCATATATATCGACGCCTAGGGCCCGCAGCCGTATTTAATGCACCGATAACTAATCAAGCCATTCGAGGATTTCAACCCATCGCGACGTCGTGACGCTGCAGCAAGTAGATGAGCGTGGGCCATCAGCCCTTCACTCGCGACAGACCCTAACTACGGCCATTAACAAGTTATATACTATTCAACCGGCCTCAATTAGGTAGAATGTCTGAATACGTCATACACAGAATTACAATAAGACACTAAGCCGTCAAAGAACTGCGATTTTATTAATTGCACCAAAAAGGTGTTTGGCATTACATAGCGATGCTTGTTACCAAGCAATCATATTACAATACGTTAAACTAACATTCAGAACTTACAAGACACCCGAAATACAGAAGAAAACAGGCAAAGCATCCACCGCCGAATCGAAAGAAGTTGCTTCGCAGGCTGCTAAGGAGGAAGACTTTAGACGTAAATAAAGAAGCCGCCGCAGGCTAAGAAAGAGAAAAGATTAATGAGGGGCTAAAGAAGTGGAAGCTTGAGAGATCCCCGTAGGATTCGACAGAGGGTGTCCTCGGATTCCATTCAAGTTTTAGAACCACCCAAAGACCACCTAGAATAATTCTAACTCCGCTCAAACCATGCAGTCTCTGGCCCAATCCATGCTTGGAAAGCGCGCTCAAATAATCGATCACAATCATCCTTCATCCTACAATCCCCCAATTCTGAGTCTCGACAACATTCAATTATCCTTCTCTGACGAAGAAACGTGGATAACCAGTAGGACAATGAACCTTCTCACCTTCTAAATTTTTATACTAAATTTCCACTCTCGTGATTAACTCGCTAACCATATAAAGCATCTAATGCAAAGCTTTCAAAAAAGTTACAAAATTCACATCAAATTCAAATAAACATCGATGGTCTACTATTCCCCATGATAATGGTGTCAAGCTTGTTCCTTTTTTCCAACCGGACTACTACCCTCCCCAAGAGGGGAAAAGGGGGCATCAGGGGTACCATCGTCCTGCCTCATTCCCTAGCCAACCTGGGCCAGCCCCAAGGGCTCACGGGACTGTGCCCTAAAGGCGCCTAGCCCAAGACAAATGAATAGCCTAGGAACGCCCGGCGACCTCCTCCGCCGGTGCCCGGCACCTCTCACTCCCGATGCCTCCTTTCCCACGCGCCCGGTGCTCTGGATACTATCACCCCTGACGCCCCTCTCCGATGCGCCCCTTGGGTTGACCGAATGCCTCACCCGACGGTTCTTTCCCGATCGCGACTCTTCTACCAAGCGAAACCGCAACCCAGCCTCCATGATATAAGTATATGTTCTCCCAATAATCAGTCACCCCGCCTCTAACGAAATAGGAAGGCACTCCCAACAGTGGCCCATTCGGGAAAGCAGTTACATAAAAAGAAGAATAAGTCATCCTTCCCGAAATGAGAGCCACCTTCCCCTATCTTTATGGGAAGAAATTGTCCACTCTCCATAGAAGGTGGATCCACAAGCCTCCTCCATAAAAGAGAAAAGAATCACACCGTATGAGGTACCACATTCTCAATCGAGATAACTACAGCTCTAACACTCCGGCCTTCAAAAACAAATAACTTTGCCATCGAGGGACGACGTAACACCAATCACGCCTTCTTTGCCTGCTTTACTGTGTCGCACCTCCGACCGGTGACTAGTGAACGCCCGACAATCCATCGACCTCGAGAATCTCGAAGACTACACTTGCTAAGCTTAGATTCCCTCGACTAAAGCCTCAGTTATATTTCTTTCATTTTAAGAACATGTTCTCGTGAAACCGAAAGAGATAGAGAACAAGCTAAGAAACACGGAGTGCATGTTGTGGTTATCCAATCCTTTTTCATTTTATACTATTCTTGCCACTATACTCCCCAAGAACAGGTTCACTAATATAAAATAGTAGTATTTAGCAATTGCCCTTTGTTCTAGCATTGATAATGCTATATATCCTTCAATTTTTTACAGAATCATCATAATTGTGGACATAATCCACAAGAAAATTTTAAGAGCTAGAGCTACAAGAAAAAACCTTTTATAAAAGTTTTACGAATTAATTTCATGCACAAAAGTGTCAAATTTAACCAACTGTGAGATATACTCATTATATTAGTCCTCTCCTTGTAGCCACAATGAGAATAGGAAGTCAGTCTACAAAGACTAGTAAAATCGTTAACGTATTCACGCATATAGATTGCACATGGTATGATAAAGTCGATTGATCTGTGATCATCACCGAATTATTATTCCCTACGTCCAATGGCGAGCCAAAAATATAGTCGAGGGCATAATATTATTAGGGGGCATGGTGTAAAGGTGATGTTAAGTATCACATTCCAAATAAGACACACTATTCAAACCCCTTTGTATACCCTTTTTTCCCACTCTCAAGGGAGCATTTGCCCCCTACTCTGCATGTAGCTCCGCCCCTGCCCATGTCATAAATTTCCAATTTCCATACTAATATTATTTCTAATATCTTTTTTTTTTCATGATGCCCTTTTTGAGTAACATTAATTTAACTCACACATATAATATATACATATACCAATAATACATTTAGTGATCATACCGACCAATCGGCTTTGGCATGCCATGTGCACATTGTGACGCCCATTTCTAGGTCCCGCTGACCACCGGGTCAACTCGTGAAAACTGCGGTGTCTCATACTCATGAGACCCATACATGAGTAAAAATGGTCACATCGCTCACACATCATACTCACCAAAAATACATCCAACTATATTGCAATAGTTTCAAGAGTTGTTACATCATCTTAGTACAAAACATATATTAAAATTAAGAATTATAATACATGTTTTGATAAAATATATAATAAAACCATAATCCCGCTTTCTTCTTAAAGCGTCCCTAAGGAGCGGCCGTATTCTCACCACTCCTCAGACATGAAATAATTCTTTTCTCGACAAAGGAGCAATGCCTAGTAGCTGGAATTATCCTACATGGGTTACTTCCCTACCTATGCATGTAATGGCAATCAAGAAAATGCATGATCTTACTTGAATATCTCCATGCCTAATTCATCTCGAGTCCTCACGACCCACCATGCCTAAGCCATGTATGAAAATCATTTTCAAACAAAAATATTTGTTTTAATTATGGGCAACCCTCCGATATAAATACGTTGGACAATCTTTCGAGGTGAATTTGTTGGGTAACTCTCCAAAACAATTCATGGGCCCCTCCGATGTGAATTGTTGGACAATTTTCCCAACACAATTCGAACAACTTTTCGGTAAAATTATTATTTTAATAATTTTACAAAAGAATTCATCGCTTGAACCTCCGATTTATCGGTTGCGCACTCACACCGCTATTCTAGGGTTTCTTTCTTCCCAAGATGAAATGCATAATCCATTTCATACCACATATGTGTTAATATATAAACATGCATATATTAACAAAATTTACACACAACACCATGTTATTCAATTCACAAAGCAATAACAATTCAAAATTAGCTCATTACTGGCTAATAAACAATTTGGGCACCATCTCAATCGCCAAGCAACACAAACCACACACAAGATCACGTGAACAGTAAAACCCTAGGTCCTGCAAACCTGCTTCCATGACCACACTGTGGGTTTTCTCACCTTGGCCCAAAACTGATGAACCGAAAACACGAATTATCCGTGCCTTAAATAAATCCTCTATCCATTAAATGACTTTTAAATTCAAAGAATAAATCACAGAGAAGACCTCAATTCCTGAGTTGCTCCAACTCCACAAAATTCCATGTCCAGCGTAGCCCTCAACGTGGATCAACTTCTCATCTTACTCCAACGAGAACCGACGGTCCGAACGCCGGGAAATCTAGAGAGAAGTTGGACTTTCTCTCTCTAAATCTATTTTCTCCTCCTCACTGCTGGATACCAAGCCAAATTAGAAGAGAAATGTTCATTTTCTTTTCATTTAATTCCCTTTTTATCCCTTAGTTTGACTTTTAAGGGCTCTTTGACATGTGGCTTAATATAAGCCATTTATCTCTTATCCTCCCACTATTCATGTGACATGTGTCACATGGATACATGTAGTAAGTGACCCTTGTCACATCACATGCGTCTCAGGAAAATGGCCATACCACCCGACACCACAGATGCCCGAAAGACGTGAAATTTCTACTGTTTGGGAATTCGAAAAAATTCGACGTGGTAGCTAGATTTCGCAAGACGATTCTGATTCGTGCCACAGTAGTCTGAGCTAAAATCAACAAAATTTATATACCTAAGTTCCTCCTACTTCCGTAGGTCAAGCTATCAGTGAGATGCTGGTCTAGGGCCGAACACGGATGGGTTTTCATCCTAGGAATGATTTGCATAAGTGTGTGCCTGCAAGGCTTTCTATTCGACTTTCGGATTTTTTGCTTCAAAACAACGAAGTAGTTTCGAACCGCTCGAGAAATTGTAAAACTCGAGCGATGGTGAAAAGTTAACTTTGAAGATTTAGGTCACTAACTTGGTAACTTAGTAAAACAAGTGTCCTCTCGGTTTTATCCTCGCTATGACAAGCAAACCTATACCCAAGCCACAACCTGATCTATGTTTAACTAGCAAACCTAACCCTAGAAACAACTCCTATTTGAGTTAACACAGTAACACGTATCACGGCCCCTTTACGCTTTGAAACCCTAACATTCAACATCATTTCATGGCTCGTAAAGATTCATCTAAAACCACAGATCTAGCAATAAGTATACACTCGTATCCTAAAGCATGGTATGACAATAAATTAATGACATTAAATGATATTCAACCCTAATAGAAGATAGGGTCATAAACACAAGACTGTGAATCCTTTAACACAAGAGGACAACTCGTGATATGCCCCACCACCAAGCTAGCTTCCTTCCTCTTCAAAGAAGAGACTTAGCCACGCATCTCTTTGAGTCATTCATCCCCAAGTGAGGGGTGTTCAAGTAAAATTAAAATAAGAGAAAGCATGAGAGAGGAAGAGAGAAAAGAAAACCCTAACTAAGCTACTAAAGATATTTACAAAAATAAAAACTTGCCAAAATTGCTCCTTCCAATTTGTTGCTTAGGGTTACAAATGGAGGGGGTCTTATATAGGCCACCCAATGTATGAAAATACCATAAAGCCTAACAATTTGGCTAACCTTAGTGGACAAGGGAGTAATACACCAAAATCAAGCCTGGCTTCTCGCATTATTTACAAAAGGACAAGGCAAAGAATTTCGCTTAAGGCATACAAATTTTGCTATAGATACAAATTTTCGCTAGGTAGCTGAATCACCAAGAGATAGTTTAAAAACAGAATTCATAGTAAAGGGTACTTCGCTTAGTTAATAAATTTCGCTAGCTTAGCGAAATTTTCATGGGTGGAGTAGCTGGTACCGCAAAATTTCGCTAGAATAGTGCTTAGCGAAAATTTCGGGGTCTAGCTAAATTGGCAATTTCGCTAAAGATCGCGTAAATTTTCGCGCTAAGGTTGCGAAATTTTGCAATCCCAAATAAATTTTCGCGCATCTTAGCGAAATTGAATTACCGATCTTCACGTATTGCTCTCCTGCCCTCTTCAGATTGATTTTTCTTCACTTTGCCTTCATTCTCTCTCTTTGATTTATGGCTCTGTTTGATGGCTGATGAGAATGGGTTCAATCTTCATGATTCATCTTATATCTCTCGATATTGAACTCCCAAAGTACGCAAAACCTCGTTGTAAAAAACAACCATGTACCACTTAAACGCATAAGTGAAACTAAGAAGACTCGAACACTTCAATTGGTATAAATGAAAATGATTAGTGCGCAAAGCACTCAAACCTATCTAATATATGGTTCAAAATAGCACTGGGGCACTAATCACACTCCCAACCGAAACGCTGCTAGTCCCTTAGCAATGCAAAACTGCAAGGATATGTATGCAAAGGGATTTTCAAAAGTTTACATCTGTGGTGCGGTTTATGTACATATAAACATTATCTTTAAATCGAAAAATTGACACCAAGTTTGGAAACCGTATGAAAGAACCAAAACTACAAGAATAATTTCAGGTCAAATGATAGTTCCATGATTCTCAACTTGAATTTACCAAGGTCTAATGGTTCTTTATATAAACTGCACAAGCCAATAAATTGCAAATCGTCTCTCCCAACCTAGCACTGACATGGCCTTAAGTTGTTGAACAACCTAGATAGGGCTAGTTACTCTCTTCTTTCTTTATTCAACTACAATGTAGGGTGCAATGCTTAAAATCCGATTTCACCAAAGTCCGTGTAACGGGGGTCCACCGATGACTCCCAACCAATTAAGGTTTAGGGCATCAAGCCAAAAGGATCAATTCGACCACAAACTCTACAAGCTTTCACCCTGCACCCGAATGACTTTGAAAATCACACCTACAAATCAAGTTAAACTCTACCTATCCACCCATGTAATCGAACACTAAATCGACACCTTAACCACTAAGGCTTAGGGTATCTGCTTCAAAGGTTCGCCATATACCCCACTTTAATCTGCCTCTGGTTTCAAGGCAAGGCTTCACTCCACTTTATTTTTCTTTTTTTCTTCTTTTCTTTTTTCTTTTTCTTTTTGCTTTTTCTTTTTTTTTTATTTTTATTTATTTATTTTTTTTTATAAGACAACATTGGTCTTCAAGTAATGTGGGTACCACAAACCTATCCTAGGGTCAGCTAACATACCTACGCCGCTTGCAAAGTGAAAGAGGTGCATTACAAATTCACGTACCTATTGAAACAACTGTGTGCAAAGGTGTGAATTAGCATAAGGGAGAAATTTTCAAGTTGAGCATGTTGGAACTTCAACTGACCAAAAACTGTATCAAGCATGGAATTTGTTCGAACATAAAGGTGACAAACAGGGATTCTATTCTCCAAATCCGCAACTCAATCGGGTCTAATTAGCATTCAATCGTCTAATCAAGCAATTCAATCATTCACCGAAGACAAAACGATTACATATGGTAAAGGCACAAAAACATGGTATGCAAAAATTGTATATATATGAGGATCGAATAGTTTTTGATATAGCCAAATGGCTAAGACATGCATACCAAAAGCTAAATGATAAAAAATATCACTCCGCTCTACTGCGGCTAATACATGAATCTTAATCAAAATTAAGAAAGTACTGACAAAAGCTAGTAACTATACAAAATCATAAAGAACTCCAACCACCTCACCGCCGTGGTGGTGGCGGGTCCGGGCCGCCGCCAAAGCCAATGCAAAAACATCCAAATAGGGCCGCGCCCGCGCGCTCCTCCCCTCGGGATCATGAATCAAGAGGAAGGCCCTAAGCGCGCCATGATCTCGAAGCATGAGTGACACTCGTCGCCCCGATCCCGGGTCGTCGCAGCCTTGGGGCGGCGTGATGGCATCCATCACACCGCAATCTCTAGAACTCGGCGCCAACATACCAGTGAACTGGCGGCGTCGACAGATGGACTGGTGTAACACCGGGCAAACATGATGTGGTGTGTGGAGGAGATGGAGGTGACATCCGCTGAGCCTGACTCCAGATCTCGGCCCGGGCTGTGCACACCGGGCCCCATGGAAGTCCTCAGCCACCCGACCCCGCACTCTCGGTCCCGTTGGCCTGAGATTTCAAAAGATACTCTGCATGGTCACCCCGCTCCGCCGACAGAACCGCAGGGCATCGAACTCTCATCCTCAATCCCCTACCCTCCGAACCCATATGCTCGAGAAACCCTGCAGTAGTCCTGATCGTGAAGTGAAATGCTTCCTTCAAGCCAGACTTCCAGTCCTTCCGATGGACCTTCTCCCTCGAAACAGATCAAGTGAGGTCATCACTGTACTGCAGGGACTGAATCCAATATCCTCCGAGATCCCCCGCAAAGAGCCCCAAGATGGCCCCTCCTCACGCATGTAATGTCAGAGCGGGAACAGACTGTCCAATAAATGGCTCCATCAAGAGCATCCGAGGCGAGAGCTCGCTTCCTATAAAATACCGGTCCACCGTAGTTGTCTCTCGCCGCTGCTCAAATCCATCTCGATGAGGTGGGTGGGCCCAATCTCTATAACTCAGATCAAGCCGGCGCAGATATCACAGCCCAAAGTTACTGAAATATCTACGCTCCGAGTAATTCCGCGGCTGATCATCAATAGAGAACTCCGCAAACACGCGACCATCCGCCCTCGAGATGTCATAGACCGATAACCCAGCACCACTCACGGGTAATACTGGCCGTCCCTGAGTCATGAAAGGCAAAGAGGAATAATCCCCTCGATCAATCTCATGACTTTAAACCCGATC
The DNA here is from genome assembly GCA_016808115.1 of Tetrastigma voinierianum. Taxonomy (NCBI): domain Eukaryota; kingdom Viridiplantae; phylum Streptophyta; class Magnoliopsida; order Vitales; family Vitaceae; genus Tetrastigma; species Tetrastigma voinierianum. The sequence continues at coordinate 50,993 of JAEQBH010009471.1, read as the reverse complement.
GTACCCTCACTGGGACATCGCAAGACGACTCGATGAAAGTCCTCGCGGCTGAGGTCGCACATTCCCGGAACGGTTCCCATTTAACAACGGCCGCCTCCCGATCCCGGGAGGCCGGTGACAATCGAGGCGAGCGATGTCGCCCTCCAGATCCGATGTGATCAGGATGGCCGCGCCGAGGCGGAGACGATCGTCAGCCCGAAAGGGTCGGCCTGAGGGCCGGCCCTCCTAACTCTCCTCTCGAGGGCATTGTGGACGGCCCGGTCCCATCCGTGTTCGATAACGACGAAATCCCCGAGGCCTCGTGCACGCCTGGGACCACCGGGTGGATGGTACTGGAGTCGGACGTGAGTCTGGGGTCGGGCCCCGTCGGTGTGTACCGGACCGACCCGAGGTCGGCGTGACCACCTCGAGTACGAATCCATATCCGTGAGTCCGAATGTGACACCGGAGAGGAGGGAAGATGAAGTATGTGACAAAGCCAACCCCTCCCCTCCTTTATGTTTCTCAAAAGGGTAGCCGGCTGGGTCATTTCCACCAAAATTCGCCATTATAGCTAATTGGGGCCAAACTCACACACCACCGCAAATCGACCAGGATTAAAATAAAAATAATATATTACTAAAAGTAAAAATTAAAATTAAAATTAGATATAGAATATATCTAATAATTTAATATAAGATAATATAAAATACTACTAACTTGCTAAAAATGGAAAGTCGCTAATTAGAAACATACTAAAAATAGCTAAAAATGGAAATTGACTAAATTAAAATAAAAGCAAAGTTGTTTAATCGTAATTTGGTTTTCGAGAACACCAAACCGCTTAAATATACCAATACCATAGAGGTATCTATGAGGATGATCTCTCAACTCCTGGGCAGCAGCCCGGTTGACGCATGGTGTTGTCCACCGGCTTGAAGTGGTTCCCATCAAGGCTTTCGACTCCAGCAAATCGTTGAAACGGGTGTTTGGCGGCAAGACTAATATCTCTTCATCTCCGCTGATTACTCCTCGCACTCCCCGACACCGGTGCTTCCCCGTATACCGACATTTGAAAACAACTTCATCATTATTTATTTGAAGCACCAAACAACTTTGCTTGTTTGCTCAAATGAGTGATGTTTAACCTCCAAGGTCATAGCACAAAGGTAAGTCAGAGGACTCCATTCCCAAGAATTTATGATTGCATTTGGCCTGGGGCTTAAATGGTCTTCCTAAGATGATCGGGCATAAGGATCGTCTACTCGCATCAGCTCAAGAGTCATAACACAAAATTCCATCAAAAGAATTTGGCTTCATCTTCACTAAGACATCCTCAACTATCCCCTTGTGGATTTTTAACGATCATCACATAAGTGTGATGTCGTTTGCTTGGGTTCACCTAAAATCCCACCATGTACGTAATACAGACGTTCACACCGGTTCTAAATCAAGCAAATGATTTGTCTATGCACTTCCCACCAATATCGATCGAAATCATGGGAGACTCTGATCCTCAGATTGACAGGTATTTATTTCTGATTATGGTGACCCACTCGTTCGCTGAGAAATGCCTTCTTCAATGCCCAATCCCTTCGACAGGAAAAGATCTTTCGTAAATTTTCATAAGGTAATTGTTCGATATGTCCAATGAGGTATGTCGACCTTCAATTGCCTTATAGACTTTCTAAGACACCTGGCCTCTCACCTGGATGTCTTCTTCTTACCCTAAGGTCAGGGAAATGGAGGTGGTATGCGATATTTCATTGAATCTTCCTTAGAGAATATGCTCAGATCGCACTTTTCCTCCCCGCCTTATTCTTCTCAACAGCTTCTGCACAACATCAACCTCTTTCCACTTCTCGTGGTGATTATAGCCTTCACCTCATCCAGCATTCCTCGAATTCGTTTGACATCCTACCTCATGGATTCCTTGGTTCGCACCGCCTCGGGAAGGGAACCTCCTCTTCAAACACTTCCAAGAACTTGTTGATCTCTGCGATCAACACCGTAGTTATCAATTTTCTCGTTCAGCTCGCTTCCTAGCCCATCTGGCTCCTCTTTGTTCCAAGTGGTACTTTCACGCATCAACTTTGCGCGCTGCACACGATTCGTTCCTCGCCAACAAAGTCGCCTTACCACCTTACTCAAATTCAATACGGCTTGTTCACAGTGAGAGCGATAATGGTGGGCGGTCGTGGTTGAAATTGGGAACCAAACTGGCTCGGCACTCGGTGGCACATGCTGTGGGGAGGGCTTCCAGAAAGGTTGTGGTGATTCCTCCAATCGGGAAATCAGAGGTATTACCATATGGAGCATTGATTGTGCCAGGGTCAGGGTCAGTCTCAATGTGCTGCTCGTGACATTCCCCGACATCAAATCCTTCACCTGTAGCAGCCATAGGAAACCTGCTCGGTCAAGTGCAGGGATTGGAAATTAGTGCAAGGATTGTGTGTGCGTGGGATTTTCACCACCGCATGCACGCGCTATGGAGCCTTTCCTTCAAGCCTCCTCCACCTTCCTAGCTAAGGCCAAAACCCAGCTTTCATTTCTATATCCTCCCATAGCTGTATAAATCCCTCCCCTAGGCTGGCTAAGGGCCTCATTGTTTCCATTTCCTAGGGTTTGGCTCATCCCAACCTTTGTAAAGTTTCAGCCACATAATTCCTGAAAATCCATGGTCACAGATGCTTACTAGAAAGTCTCCTCCACACATGGTTTTCCAAAGCTTCGCCACGGCAGAGACATACAACCATAGAAATGGTTCACTAACATCCATATCAAACCCATGGTGTGGGCATGCACCGATGGTCTCCATAAATCTCTCCCAACACCGTAAAACCTTCACCATCCTGGAGTCAGAAGTTATAAATTTTGCTTTTTCTAAATTATTGTCTTATGAGCACCGTTAACTTTTCAGAATTTCGTCGCAAATAAATTTGTAATTTTTGAATTGCTCAGCCTCATGAGTTTAGCCAAATTCGGCCTTGTCCTTAGGGTCAAGTGGAAATGCTTTCAACTTTAGCAAATCCATGTCCATCATTCCTTCCTAGCGTAGTGCATACTTCCTCAAAATCCACAGGCAAGGGATTTTCATTTTCCATACCATGATATGGGGAGAAGGGCCAAGTAAGGCCTCACTGCGCATCTTCAAGCAGGAGGTATGATGCAGAGGGGCACTAACTCTAGAGGGTGAATATGGTCCCTCACGGTTCTATGTACTGGATTCATTCGGGGTTCCAAAGCTTGTCTGCACTCGTGTGGTATCCATGTTTCACCTACGTGTACTCGACTGTGTACCGATCCATATTCCCACTGTTATTCCTCTATCCCAAGACGCATACACAACTCCATAATGAACCGAGATACGAACAAAGATCACAAGCAACAAATCCTCAGAAAAAAGGTTGTTGTGGTTAATCCAAAATAAAACTAAACTAATAAAAGCAAAACAAATAAGCAAATAACGCAAAGTGATGAAAACCGCGCTCCTCGCAATCGGGTTACAAAAAAGAGTTGTACAGCACCTCTCACTCTCGCGATGTTGATCACAAGTACACTTCCAACTTATCAAACTGAAGTTCACACCATCCTAATCCGCCGCCATTTGATTCGTGCCACAAAGTAGGGCCGAGCTAAAATCAACAAAATTTATATACTCTGTTCTCCTACCGCCGTAGTCGTTACCGCAAAGATAGCCGGTTCCAAGGTCGAACACTGGGATGGGTTTTCATCCTAGGAATGATTTGCATAAGTGTAAAAGGTAAGGCTTTCTTATTTGACTTTTGATTTTGCTTTCAAAACAAAGGGGAAGTAGTTTAACCGCTCGAGAAATTGTAAAAACTCCAGCGATGGCTAGGTTAACTTCAAGATTTAGTCACTAACCCTGTAACTTAAAGGCATCAAGTGTCCCTGGTTTTATCCTCGCTGCTATGACAAGCAACCTATAGTCCAAGCCACAACCTGATCTATGTTTAACTAGCAAACCTAACCCTTAAACAACTCCTATTTGATTAACACAGTAACACGATCGTGCCCCTTTACGCTTGAAACCCTAACATTCAACATCATTTCAAAGGGTTCAGAAGACCATCTAAAACCACGTTGCATCTAGCAACAAGTATACACTGTGATCCTAAAGCATGGTAAGTATTGGCCAAATTAATGACATTAAATGTGATTCAACCCTAGTTTGAGAAGATAGGTCATAAACACAAGACCAGAATCTTTAACACAAGAGGACAACCCTATTGATGCCCCACCACTAAGCTGGGCCTTCCTTCCTCTTCAAAGATGCAGGCTTAGCCAAGCATCTCTGAGTCATCCCCGTGCCGTGGTGTTCAAGTGTACTTAGAAAATAAGAGAAAGCAGGGAGAGAGAAGAGAGAAAGCAAAACCCTAACTAAAGCTACGAAAGATATTTACAAAAATAAAACTAGCCAAAATTGCTCCTTCAATTTGTTGCTTAGGGTCGCAAACGGGGAGCTTATATAGGCCACCCAATGCATGAAATACCATAAAGCCTAAATAATTTGGCTAAATTTAGGGACAAGGGAGCATTACACCAAAATTGAAGCTTCCGCTTCAGATTAATTACAAAAGTGTGATTAAGGCAGAATTCGTTATATACAGCTCAATAGGTAGTTTAAAATTTCGCTTAGGTAGCGAAATCAACAGAAGAGATAAATAAAATGAATCATTTAGGCAAAGGGCAATTTCATAGTTAGCTTAAATTTCATTTAGCTAGAATAAATTCTCGTGAGTAGTTTAAAATGCAAATTTTGCTAGGAATAGTGCTTTAAAATTTGGTCTAGCTTAAAATTGCAATTTCGCTTAAGATTGCTAAATTTTCGCTGTCGTGAATTTTCGCAATCCCAACGAATTTTCGCAATCTTAGCGAAATTCCTCGAATTTGCCGATCTTCACTCGCATTGCCCTCCCCGCCCTTCATCGTATCGATTTTCTCACTTTGCCTCTATTCTCTCTTTGATTTATGGGCTCTCTGGGTTTTGATGGTCACGAACGGGTTCAATCTTCATGATTCATCTTATATCCGACATTGAACTCCCAAAGTACGCAAACCTGCAAAACAACCAAAAATAACCTCTAAATCCAAGATAAGTGAAACTAAGAAGACTTGAACACTTCAATTGGTATAAATGATACAGATTAGCGTGGCAAAAGCACTCAAAACCTATCTAATATGTGGTTCAAAATAGCACTTTTTTTGGCACTAATCGTATTCCAACGATGAAGTATGTTTGTCATCCGAGATCTAGAAAATCTCGATTTTGACCGAAATTACTATTTTACTCCTTTTTCAAAAATTAGAATTTTCAGTTTTACACACACTATGTGCGCATTTTATGTTCATTCCTACTACCCTCTCTTTTGTGGGCCAAATTCCATTATTTCCATTGGCCTACAAAGGAGAGGAGTAATATAATTAGTATATTTACAACTGATTCACTAGCACTTTTGTGCAGAATATTCATCAAAACTTTCATAACGAGTTTTCTTACTACTTTAACTCTTAAAATTTTCTTATGAATTCTACCCAAAGTTATGATGATTTTGTACAAAATTGAGGGATATAGCGCATTTCAAATCGCTAACAAAAGGTGGTTAAGCAACACTACTATTTTATATCAGGAACATATTCTCGGGGAGTATACAAGGAACAATATAAAAGGAAGAAGGATTAGAGTAACCACAACATCCGCAATCCCTTGAAGGAAGTATAACTAGAGACTTGGGAGAGTTTCAGTAATATCCACATTCGCAAAATTTTGAACTTGCTCTCTATCTCTTTCAGTTTCACTAAGAACATGTTCTTAAAATGAAATATGACCAAAGGCTTTAGTTGAAGAATCTATCAGCAATGCTCTTCGCCCATCCATCGACCATTATACATAATAACAGTAGCCTATTGGTATTGAAACCCCGATGGTTCTAGGATCCTACAAAGATAAGGAAAAAAAAAAACTTGGGAAGTTCTTTTTCTTTTGGAAAATCCTAAAAATTGTAAAAATGACAACCTTTCTAAGAAACCAATTAGTTCATAGTAAAAGTAATGTGTTAACCTTACTCAATAAAAATTGTTTGTTAATATTGTAGTTCTTCCTAAATCTGACTTTCACCTAAAGCTATCTATCTACTTTTATTTACATGATTAATAGCTCTTGACTTTTCCCTATATTGTAGGATCACTAGAACCATCCACATTTGATAATCTTATAATGACTAGAATACATATGACTCAAGTTCTTGTATCAAATGTCTTATATAATGTCTTGTATTAAGCAATCGAGTTTCTTGTATCAAATGTCTACCGAATATATTACTTGTTTGAATCAATAATATTATTCTCTTCTCAAAAAAAAAAAAAAAAGTAGAAATAACCAAAGATATTAGTGTGAGTAGTTAACAAAAGTTAGTTATGGGAAGAATGTAGTTTATATCTCGCTGAATACCCATCCACAATGTCTATTACAAAAACAATGAATGATGGAAAGAAGGAAACCCTAAATACATGAAGAGAAATACAATATAACACAAAAGACTATTCTACCCTTAAATGATAAAAAGACAAAATAACTCATTCATTTTAACACCACCTCCCACTCCACCCCTTAAATCTCACGATGCCGCTTGATTACTATCCAAATAGTGTTGTTCCCATACTCTTAACACTCCCGGTTTTGAGCACTTAATATGCAGTACCACCCAAATCACTACTGGGCATCGTAAGGACCTAGCAATGCTTTTGATCAAATTTTATAGCAATTTTTGTAGTTTTCACAGGCTATATATATTGAAGATAAGGATGCAGCTCGAGCATGAAGAAATCAATTGGAACTCAGAGCATACAGTAAACTGCATGTATAATCGTATAGCGTAAAAAATGTGAGAACAATTTCATTAGTGGATCGCGAAATTTCGCAGCCCCGCGAAATTTCCGCCACTTTGCTTCTCCTTTTGTTTTCTTCCCAAATTATCCCTATGTATTAGTTTCTTGCTTTTATCAATTTGGTAATTTGTATTGTTTTGGGGGTATATAATACCCATTAACACTTTGTACTTAGCTAACTTTTAATTTTTATTTTGTTTGAATTGGGAGGCCTCGTTTGAACAAGCCTCGCTTCCCTCTCATTTCTCATTTTCTCTCTTCTCACTAGCCAAACACCCTCTGAGGATGATTTCTCAGAGGATGAGTGGCTAAAATCCCTTCCTCCTTGAAGTAAAAGGCCACTAGGTGAAGGATCCTAAGGCAAACTAAGAGTTTCCATGTTTTTCACGCAGGTATTCACTGTCATTATTGTTCTTCTCTCCAACTTTAGGTTTTGATCCCTTCGAATCACCTTGATGTTTAGTATTTGGAAAGCTTTTAGGGCTCATTGGATGATTAATGCTAGATCCGGTGGTGTTCGTTAGTTATCATTTATGATCCATTGGAAGGTGAGTCAAGGAAACGTTTTTTTTCACTGACTAAGAGCATTAATGAGCAATGAATGCCATTTTCAAAGATGTGTAATGAGGGTTAGGTTTTATAGCTAAATGAAGATCCAGTTCGGGAGATAACTATATGTTATCCTCCCCAATGCGAGGTAACAACCCGAAAACCCCCTCATTTGCCTAAAGAACCTAAGCCTAGTGTCCCGGCTACCCTAAAGGGACTCCTTTTCCATATGTTCTAATCTATTTTATTTTCAGAGTGACAACCATTAAAACCAACCCCTTTTATCACAATCCCAATATCCAAACTACAATCACCAGTGTAGACCTAGGTATTAGTCATTTCTATGAAGAAAACCCATCCCTGTGGACGATCCTAGAGCCGATATACTATAGTAGCAATGCTACGGCATGCAGGTACAGTTATAAATTCCTTGTTGATTTAGAATACCCTACTGCCGCAAATCACCGCCAAGCATAAGTATTGAGAGTTTGTAAACTAGAAAACAAAAATGGAAAATAGAATGCGAATTGGTAAAGAAATCTATAAGTTGCATCAAAGAAAAAAAAAAGGTAAAGTGATGGTGCTTTGTTTGGGATGATGACGTGTAAGGTGATAATCAATCTCACGTGCTTCGTTCATTCATGAAAACCTAGTAGTGAGCAATTTGAATAGCACTCTTGTTGTCACAATACATATGAGTCGGATGAGAAAGAAATACTCACATATCTACAAGTAACCAACATAACCAAACAATCTCTTTGGTAGTAGATGTCATTGCACAATACTCCACTTCAATTGAGGATAGAGAAACAATGGATTGTTTCTTACTCTTCCAATTATTAAGAGAATCACCCAAAAAAATACAAAACCAAGAACAAATTTGCGGATTGGGGATCATTGCCATCATCGCGACGTAATGTACGCTAGCCCAAAGAAGAGGATGATGAAAGTAGAAGACTCTGAAAGACTATACCTCGATGATACCTTAAAATATGAAGAACAATTGCTCAATGAACTGTAGTAGGAGAAGCAAAAAACTGACTAACAACATAAACAATATCAAGACGAGTAATAATAAGATAGATCAAGCTCCCAACAATAGTACGTTACAATGTAGGATTTGACAAAGGCACTCCATTGGAAGAAGAGTACTTTGCATTAACCTCAATTGGAGTATCAATAGTCTTACAATCAATAAGTCCAGCTTGCTTAAGAATATATGCAACATATTTTAAGCGAGAGAAGAAGATAACCTCGGGAGAATAAGCCCAGCAATACCCGAAATATCGTGAAGCGAATCCTTCGTTTGATTTGTTTAGCTAATTCTTCTTTAAAAATTGAAATACAACAACATCATCGCCAATAAAAATCATGTCATGAACATATAAAGAAAGAATGATCGACTGCATCATTACACTTAACAAAAGAGAGCAAAATCACTTAACTACAGCAATCAAGAGAGGGATATCACAAAAGTGAATTTCTCAAACCAAGTACAAAGGCGGCTTGTTTGAGACCGGATAATACCTTCTTGAGCTTGCAAATATACCTAGAATCATGAGAAACAACATGAGGAGGCTCCATATAAACTTCTTCTTGAAGATCCCCATTTAAGAAGACATTTTAACATCAAGCTGAGAGATACACCATTGTCGAACCAAAGCTATTGCAAGAAAATTACTACTTGATAGTCATTTTGCACGGGAGTAAAGATCTCCCTCATAATCCATAGTGTACTGTTGTGAATATCCTTTTGCAACCAATCTAACTTTGAATCGCTCAATGGATCCATCAAAATAAGTTTTGATCTTGCCACACCTAGCTAACTTCTTTCTTACTTTTACCAAGAGGTAAAACGAACCAAATCCAATGTCTGTCTTATGCAAAGCCTTAAGTTTAAATCCATAGCTTCTTTGCCAGCGCGGATCGAGGAGTACCTCTTTATAGGAAGAATTCTTAGAGAGACAATGACAAACTAAAAGGAGTAAAGGATGAAGAATAACAAGAATAAGAAAAATCAAATGACTTTGTGGACTTAAAAATGCGTGTGGATTGGCGTAGAGGTGGATCTACAATCTCAGACAGAGCTTGGGAGACCACAGGAGAAGAGGGAGCATTAAGTGTCTTAGAGAGCAAAGTGTTTATACCTGTAAAACAACTAACTCAAACACGTTGAGTATAATGTAAAGGATAAGGAGGAAGAACGTGAGAAAGGGAATCTAAAGTATTAGGAAACTAATATGACAAACTATCAAAATCCTCATAGAAAATATCAATGCGAATAAGGTTAGATCTAGTCAAGTCATGAGTAGTAGATGGAATAGAAAAGAAAGGTATATGTTCAAGAAAAACAACATGACAAGATACGTAAAGATTTTGAGTAGCTGGATAAAAATGTCGATACCCCTTCTAACCTTCACAATAACTAAGAAAGACACAAATAACATATCGAGATAACAACTTGCTAAGTTCTACATGAGGACGAAGAATGAAGCAAGTACAATCAAAAACTCTAAATAAAAAATAATCTAGAGCATACCCTAGAATGGGATGTATCAAGGCCTAGAAGACGACACTTGAAGCCCAAAGATAAGAGGGCCCGAGCCCAAGACTCATGCATCTAGAATGCATGAATCCAAAAAGGCACCCGCTCGAGCAAAGAGACATGGAGCGGCCGAGTGAAATACGCTGCAGGCGCTTTTATCGGGCCGACCTTCCTACCCACCAGCATGCAAGTAGCCAAAGGCATTAACAAGTCTTGATAGAAAGGTAAAGTAGTCAAGCGACGAGCGGATCATCCTTCCACTACTCATAATGTGGGAACCGCGGCGTCGTTACGCAATGACATAACCCGCCCACGTTGGGCCACTTACCCAGTTATGGGTAGTATGCGAATAGGAAGTTGACATGTGGCAGGCTTGAGTAGTATAAAATGCCCTCTTTGTAGCCAAAAAAGACACTTGAAATATCTGTAACAAGAGATAGATCAATACAATTCTAAGTGTTACGTTATACATTTCCATTGGTCGCGATACATGGGAACTATTCAATGTCATCCCGATGAATTTTCTCCAAATCATGATGTTACAAAGTGGTAACGACGCCCTCCTTTGCAAGGTGTTCCTATCCAGCTTAGTTGGACCAACCTTATTCTGGTTCCATCACCTACAATCTAACACGGTAACCTCTTTTTGTAGTTTATTTGAGAAATTTGTCACCCAATACATGTGTTCCATTAGGAGAAAACATAGCGTGTTAGCCTCTTCCACGTGAGGATAGGACGATCTGAGTCCATCAAGGACTTCATGAAGCTCTTCAGGGCTATGATATTACAATTTGATATTGTCAGTACTGATATGACAATGCAGGCAGTGAAGCAAGCTATCTGCCCTTACACTTAATTCTTTGACTCCCTTTCATTGCATCCCCTGACCATCATCAACAAATTGTTTTAGAGGGGAAACCAATATGCTATGTTGGAGAACGAGACACTCGCCGCCACCAAAATAAATGTTGTCGTCGCTAGGGACCCTGGGTCAGGCAGAGCTGACGACAAGGGAAAAAAACTGAGATAGAAGGGACAAGAATGACTAGGGCGACGATAGGAGTCCCATGGATGAGGATCCTACTTGGTTTACCTTGACCTCAGCTCATTTCCTTCCCCTCATTTAGGCTATATAGGGTTTCATGTCACTAAGCCCAATAAAAGTCAATGTCGACCAGAGATACAGATCTAGGTTAATGTGAGTACCACAAAGAGCATGGACATGTCATAGACTAGTGCTATCAATTGCAACGGCTTTTAGAATCCATGGCCTAAAGAGGGCATCTCCACTAATACATTTGAGGCTCAAGCCTTGAGGAGCCCAATGTTTCCCGGTGCCGCTCTGATGAGTCTCAGTGTGTGAGACACAAGTCTCACCAGCTTGGTGGTGCTTGCGAGCAAAAGGACTCTTTGGTTCAATTTTTAAACCGAGCATTAGTGGTAAAGTCAATCTGACTTGCCGTAGCATTCACCCCATGACGGGATGAGTAGCGTTCTCGAAGGGCTGCTAAGATAAATCATTGCACTTCCCATGAGGACACTAATCCTCACCTTGGAAGTCGGCGGTCACTTGATGGAGGGCTTAATTAACCACGCGGTGCCAGATCTAGTTATTATCTCCCGACATTGGTAGGTGTCGCGTTAACGACCTTCACAGATCGGGAAGAATTTTGATAGGATTTAATGACACTTAAACCATGTCACTCGGAGAAGTCGTGTTGCCAATATCGCTAGCACCTATCCACGACCTTTCATTATCCTTCACCGGTGATTAAAGTCCCTCATCTTAATGCCGTTCTCAGGATGCGCTTGGATCCATTGCTATGAAGGCGCATCGTCTCATGCCTTTGAAATATGACTTTCCTAACTCCACTAGGCCAAGTCAACATTTGGGGAGACCAAAAAGTTGTCTGGACATGCTTCACCATAGAGTCTGCCCAAGATGATTAGCCCACCAATTAGCAGTTACAGCTTAAGGCCCGCTTGAATAAGCAAGACGACACCAAAGTAGCGGAGCCTCTAAAGTCCAATTTCCGAGTAAGAGATTCACGAATTCTTAGCTTTCGTACAGGAGCACTCTGACATATTCGCCTGGTTGTATCATGACATGCTCGACATCAGTCCGAAAGTAGCACTTCACCATCTCAACGTCCAGGCTGGCCATATGCCTTTGTGAAAACAAATGAGGCGCTTCCACTCACAACGCCAAGAAGTGATCAAAGAGGAGGTTGATGAACCACTTTCTGTCGGGTTCATCAAGGAAGTCCAATACCCCGACTGGTTAGCCAACATTGAGGTAGTCCCCAAGAAAAACTGAAAATATATTTGATTTGCATGGACTGCACAAGACTACAAATGAGCGCATGCACGAAGGACACATTCCTCTTTGCGAATACGATTAGATAGTCGGTATGCCTTCAACTAAGCTCCTATGCAGCCTAGATGCCCATTTGGTTTAAAAGCCTCTAAACCTTGAAGAGGAGGGTTGCTAGGTAGGTTGATGAGGTTTGCAGGTGTTCCTCTATTTTTCACGAAGCCCAGTGCTAGTATTTATGTTCAGACTTTCAAAACTAGGGTTTAAAAGCTCTTTGATGTACTTTGTGTAAGTCAATACTTGGCAAGCTTTTAGGGTTCAGTGTATTCTTTGTGTTAGATACAGCAGAAACGTCGTCAGATTGTCATTTATGAGCCATCGGGAGTAGATTAAATGCTAGATTCAACCCGGGAACATTTAATGCTCAGTAAATGCTATGTTTCAAAGAGAAATGGTACTGAGGGTTAGTCTCTAAAGTTAAACAAAGATCCGGTTTTGGAAATGACTATAGGTCATCCTTCCTAATCACGAGTAAAAACCAGGACACCTTGCAACCTTATCATACCAAACTAGTATTTAAAACTTCAAGGACTTCTTTACATTTTATTTTGAATTTTTAGCTGAAGTTAGTGATTAGTGCCCAGTCACTGTTTTGAATATTTATTATAGTTTTGAGTGCTTTTTGTATACTAATCATTCTAATTAACTTTCGATTTACATATTAAGGTCCTTACTATTCTCTTTGATCGCATTTTTGTATGCATTTTGCGAGTTTTTGCGAGCTAATCGTATAACATTGTGGTGATCCAAAGATGAAGAATTGAGTCCAAAACAAGCATCATAGATCGAGACCAGGAAAGTAGAGTAGAAATAGAAGAAAATGAAGCAGGAGCAATGGAGCATTAGCCATGGAGGAGCAGTCTTTGACGATTACCCAAATTTACCTTTCTATTGGAATTTTATCATACTTAATTACTATCTGAAACAAAAATTTCAATTTAAGCTATGCACGATTATTTCGCTATGATAGCGAAATTTCGCTATGATAGCGAATTTTTCGCTATCATAGCGAGCCATATGATAGCGAAAATCAACTGTGCATAGCAAGGTGTTTCTCTTATTTTTTGATCAGCGACTCCGTTTTTGGTTTTCTCCCTTTACCCTTGCTTAATAGCTTTTGTTTTGGTTTGTTTTTATCAATTCCTTGATCTACACACTATAAGCTAGAGTCAAGGTTTGTAAACATCAATCAACATCATAATAAATTTTGGGGGGCTTTCAGCTCCCCCGTTTACTGCTCTTCTCTGTTCCCTTTTTCTCTCATTTTCTTGGCACTTTCTAGGCAGCCAAACACCCTCCAAGGATGACAACTTGGAGGATGGTTGGCTAAAACCCCCTCCCTCAGCAGAAATTGGAAGGGCTGTGGGTGTAGGATCTAGGCTCTTGGATTTGCTCTTCAACGGTATCACTTGCCCGTCAACTGTGTTCCCTTTCCTAGCGTAGGTTTTATCCCTTGAATCTCCTTTAATGCTTTATTATTTGGTAAGCTTTTGGGGTTCGTGGATGCTTATTGTTAGATCCACTGATATTCATTAGTTACCCTCTATGACTATTGAAGGGTCGGAGACTCATTCTTCAGCATCGGTGACCAGCGCGATGGGTAGTAGATGCCATTTTCAAAAGGATAAATATTTTTGAGTTAGGTTTTTTATAATTTAAATGAAAATCAGTTGGAGACTGACTGTATCATCCTCCCCAATAGCGAAATAATAACCAAGGACCCCTCGGTTGCCCTAGAGTCCTAAGCCGGTATCCGATGCCAGGGAGACCTCTTTTATTATTTTCTTATTTTACTTCATTTTCTTTTTCCAGTTTTTCACCCTTGAAAACCCCATTTTTGTGAAACCTTAAAAATCCAAACCAAATTCTGATTTTGGCTTCCATAAATCATTTATACGAAGAAAACCCATCCTGTGTTCGACCACTGAACCCTTTATCTTTGCGAGTAGCTTATTTCTGATAGGAGAACAGGATATAAATTTTGTTGATTGGGATCACCTGCGTAGCACAGATCAAATGGCGCGATCAAGGATTAATTGTAAACTCAGATGTGAGTTGATATGAACTTGTAATCTACATTACAAGTGTTGGTGACGCCTTAATCCTTTTGAATTTAAGTTTGTAATAATTGCGAGTTTCTTTTTTTTACTTAGCGATTCTTTTGTGTTTTATTCTTACGGTCGATTAATTTTGGTATTAGCTAGCAGATCCTTTTGGCGAGCTTTGTTTGTGTTCTTTGCTTTGTCTCATTTTTGTGTAATAGGTGTTTATGCATCCTTTGGGATAGAGATAGTTAGTCAGGCTATGAAAGATCGGTGCTGCCCAATTAGTAAAATTTGTGAAATCGGTGTACCGCGGTGATCAAATGGATCCTCTACGAAGGAACGACCAAAGTCGACAAGGTACTCGATTGAATCGACAGCATACGAGGATCAGTGAGGGGATCACATACACACCCTCCTAGGTTAGTGCTCCTTCACGCATCAGCCTCCTGTGAGGGATGTAGCGGTGAGACCTTAGCTAGTGCCCTGCTTCCCACATTTCATGGTATGGAGAAATGAAAATCCATACACCCTTATAAAGGGATTTGAGGAGTGTACTGCATGCACTTAACCTTTAAGGAGGTGCGGTGGCATGGATTTGTTGAAGTTAGAGCATTTTGTTGACCCTCGAGCCAGAGCCAAAATATGAAACCCATTCACTTTGAGACCCGAGACCATGGAAGGCTGGCGAGGAGTTGCGAGGCGGAGATTCTTAAAATTCTTCGGTGCTCACAAGACCAAAAATTTGAAAAGGAACCAAATCCCACATTTGCTGCCCATGACAATGAGAGGTTCTGCAATCTTTTGGGAGGGTTCATGGAGACCATTAGTGCTTATCCACATCATGGTTTGGCGGTTGGTGCCCATTAAACCACTTCTATGGTGGTATGTCTCCAACTGCGACCCAACTTTTAGGAAACAATGTGTGGGAGGGACTTCTGACTAGCACCAGATGAAGCCATGGTTTTTGGAATTATGTGGCTAAACTGCAAGAGATGGGATAGGCAGACCAGGGAGGTGGAAAATGAGGCCTTGACCCACCCAGGGAGAATATTTTGCACTTCAGAAGATATGGAGATGAAAGCAAAATATCAACATATTGTTGAAAGGTAGAAGGCTAAGAAGGAAAAGGCTCCATGAAGTACGAGGTGGTGAAAATCTGCACGAATGACCCATGCATCAATTACCAACCCTTTATCCTAGAAGAACCTTTGTCCAATTGCTCCCTCGATTGAAGGATTTGATGTCGAGCATGCCAATGTCGTAGGCCAGCTGAGGGCAACCCAATGCTCATATGGTAATATATGATTCAGTGGAAGAATTATCCCAATCTTTCCACGGAAGCCTAATCTTTGCCTATGTGCCTCCACATTGCCCAGAAGCAAACGGTTTGTTTCCTCGTCGACCACGACCATCACCATCCTCTTCTCACCATTGAGACAAGCCCTCTTAAACTTAAGCAAGGTGGTAGGCGAATTTTGTAGAGGGAGCAAAGGGAATCAATGTAAGGTAGCCCCGAAAAATTGATCATGGAAAGCACCACGAGCGAGAGAATCGATGGGCTTGAAGCGACCTTAATCGGAAGATGAGAATCTCACGATGTCGATCACCGAGTTACCAATTTCTTTGGAGGGACGGGAGAAAGGAGACCCCTTCCGATGCTTGCCAAATCAAAGGGAGTTCATGAGGATTGGTTCTTCCAGCAACCCAAGGTTGGATGAAGTAAAAGCCATCATCACTTTGAGGAGTGGAAAAGAAATCGAACAACCAGTGCCCATGACTGCTGAAGAAACAGAGAAAGAAAAGGAAGCTGAGCCTGAGAGGATAATAATCAGTGAAGATTCAGTGAAGAAAAACATGCCCCCTCCATTTCCTCAAGCACTAAGAAGCAAGAAAAAAATTCCAAACCAAGCTGAAATTTGGGAGGTGCTAAGGCAAGTGAAGGTAAAATATCCTTATGACATATTGGTCAAGCAGTCCCAACTTATGCAAAGTTCTTAAGGACCTATACACGGTCGGAAAGGGTTAGGCAGCATTGAAAGAAAGCCTTCCTAATAGAGCGATCAATTCCATCATTCGACGAGACCCAGTGAAATACAAGGATCCAGGATCCCCCAATATATCAGTCAACATTGGAGGGACTTGCATAGACAAAGCACTGTTGGACTTGGGGGCCAGTGTAAACCTACTGCCATATTCAGTATATAAGCAGTTGGGTTTAGGAGAGCTTAAGCCTACCAACATCACTTTGTCATTAGCTGATCGATCAGTAAAGATTCCTAAGGGAATAGTTGAGGATGTATTGGTAAAGGTGGGCTGAATTCTACTACAGTGGACTTTGTAGTGCTTGATCTTGAACCAATATGAAGTGGCCCAATCATGTGCTAATTATCTGGGAGGAAGACCATTTTGGCCACTTCAATGCGATAATCAATTGCCGGAATGGAGTCATACAGCTCACATTTTGCCTTATGACATTGGGCTGATATTTTCACTTGAATAACAAGCACAAGCTAGTGGAAGATGACAAGCAAGGAGCTGATGAAGTTTGCTCAATTGGTCAAAATGCAGGGAAACCAAATGCCCCCAAATTGCAAGCAGAATTGGGAAAGGAAGGTGAAGCAATTGATTGGGAATTGGTCGCCTACCACCCTCGTGAGCCAATGGTCGCCTACCATCACCCAATGAAAAGAAGTTCGACAAAAGGAACTACATGAAGGCCGCAAAGACAAGACTGCTAAGGCCAAGAGCTCCTCCTCCTCGACCCTCCCATGAATGAATCATTGTATCAGTCACTGGTCTTCAAGCCAAACCGCAGCCTGCATTTTGATTTGCTTAAAATTGGTCAATTTTCTTTTATGCTATTTTTAGTAACTTTCTTTTTCTAATTTTAGCTAAATATAAAATATTATTTTATTTTTATTTTATATTATATATATATATATATATATATATATTACTTATTTTATTTTATTTTAATTTAAATCTAAATTAAAATTTTGTTTTTTTACTTTACTTTGCGCTGAATGCAAGAATTTCGCTTATAACAAAGAAAATTGGACATCCGCTGCCCTTGACTCCTGTGGACCATTCTGCTTGTCCAAACGGCTTTATGTTAGGGGAGGGGGAGGGGCAGGCATACATCTCCATACATTCCTATCACACTCCCATGAGCCTTCCCTGCCGTGAGCCTCCTTCCAGCCTCCTCCACCCCCAATGTGTTCCCGCCCCGTGACCACACTGCGCCTCGCCCCGACTGCCCCAAGCTCCCATCATCAGCCCGAGCCCTCCTCAGGTCCCGCATCCGCCCGAGCCCCCCGGCCGCAGCCCTAACCCACTCTGTCGCCACGATCTCCACAAAGCAAACACCGTCGAGCCGCCGCTGCAATGAGCCCATCGGGCCGCAGCTAGCCGAGCTCCTGGTCTACTCCTCGTGCACGCTGCTGTTCACTCGCCGCCTTAGCCGTGCCCCGCACTCTCACTGAGTCTGTCTGGGCCCCCGCAAAGACGACCAGACCACGCATGGTCCGCACCCCGTGTGGTTATCACTTTAGGCCCGTGGTTAGGTTCGCACTTAGAGATGGAGGATACAGCACTTCTCGGGCCGCTATGCCCACTCCTCCCACTCCACCAGGCAGATACACTCGCATTGGCCCTACCACATACCCGAGGAGCCCTGTGCATTCCGGAGACATCGATCAGATATCTCAGCCCTCTCCCGTGCCTCGTGAGATCTACAGAGCCCGCCTCCAAGCGGGCCCAGACATCAGGCCCGGGGGAGTCTTCTAGATCTCGGCCCTAGCCACCTCCCCACCGATCGTTTCAAGCCGTCACACTTCCACGTAGTAGATCACACGACCGATGTTCGCCGCTGATCCATTCCTGAACGTCAACTGTAAGGCTCCTGAATTCCATGGGGAGCCATATTACTATATACCAGCATTGACTACTGACTAGTGTTTCAGAGACTCGATGAGGCTGATTAGACAGTATTCATTGCTTTCATTCATGACGCCGCGACAGTTCTATTATCCTTGCCAGGCTGAAGCCTTTGCCATACTATGACATCTAGGGGAGTGCCGAGTCGGAGCTTCGTCAAGATTGACGTCACTGGAGTACCCGAGCCGTGGACATTAAAGCCGCTGGGCCTGCCGCAGCGCCGGCAAATTCCGCAGGATACAGGATTGGCCCCAAACGCATCACAGAGATGAACCGTCTCGCCGAGATACTACAACTGGACCCATACTCAAGAGTAGCCTTCCGCCTACGATGCTCCTAGTGGACCACCCGCTCCCGACCAGCCTTATTCCCGCTACAAAGATTATGCACACAGGGAGCCACTCGAGGCTCAGATGTGATCTCAGAGGGACTGCCCAGCCCTCCGAGCTTGTCATGACTCTCCTCACGTGACTTCGAGGAGTAGCGTCCAGACCTTAAGGGCCCGCCTTGTTTCGAGGGTTTACCAAGCTATCGATGCCGAGATTGGCCTGAGCCAGTCTCGAGCATCCTCGGGGTTCCCCGAGGAGCCACAAAGATCGAGCGAAGGATTAGATGTATGCAGGTCTTATCCATAGAGCAGTCCCTGTACATGCCGATCTCCATTATCCTCCAACAGCAGGAGGAGGCAGCAGATGATGCAGCCGAGGACCCGCCGAGGGGAGGATCCTGCTCCCCAGATGAGTGGAGGTGGGAGAGAGCCTGCCCCATATTCATCTCCTCCATCTCCACCCCTCTCCGTCCTGCAAAATTTCCTAATGACATCAGGCGGGCTCCTTCCCATAGCTCGCAAGAGTCTCCGTGAGCATGTCCATGTAAGTTCACTCGAGCCTAGTCGTTATGGATGTCGTTTGTCACTACTACTACACAAAGGCCATTGACTGTGAGGATAGCCCGAGCCGAGGCTATTTAGCGCATAGTCACGCCCATGCTTCTTCGGATCATGAGTCACTGTCTCCCCGCCGCATTCAGGTACCTCACTTCCGAGATCGCCTACGAGCGCACTTCCTGACATGCTAGCAACACACTTCAGATCCACCAAGATCTCCACCACCGCGAGAGGGGGAGCAAGTGGTCGCACTCTCTTCTTTGTTTTCCGATCCCTACCAAAGGAGACTTGTTTATACTTTGAGCTGGGCGGAAAAGTTAGAGTTGGGAGTATCTCATTATGTTTTGTCTTGTTTTTAGCTTTATAACTCAGCCACTATTTTGTATAGGATCAGATAGATTCATGTATTACCCAATAGTAAAAAGGATACTTTGTCATGTTCACTGCTTAAGCATACAATCCACTTTGGTTATATCAAAAGCTTTATAGCATTATTTACAGTTTATTACACTTTTGCAAATCATTTTTGTGCCTATATTTTGTGTTTCTACTCTTGCCTTTAGTTGAAGAATTGAAGCCCTGTATGCTACCTTAATGTTAGAACAATTCCATGCATGATTTAGTTTTTGGTCGATTGAAGTTCCAGCATATTCAACCTTGTACATCCCCCTTTAGCTAATTCACACACTGCACATCAGTTTTTATCAATAGGTTGAGAAACTATATACCTCTTTTCACTTTGCAAAGCCGGCCTTAGATTTGTTGACGACCTATAATAGGTTTGAGTTACCCGTAAAAGAAGACCAATAAAGTCTTCCAAAAAAAAAAAAATAGAAAAAGAAAAGAAGAAAAGAAAATAAAGCCGTGACGCTTGCCTTGAAACCCAACACGGTCCGAGGGTATATGGCTTAAAGTTTTAAAGCCCGATGCCCTAAACCTTGATTGGTCGGGTTACCTACCAAGTGTTCGCTACACCGTGGATGGGTGGAGTTTAGCGAGTCAGAGGTGCTTGATTCTCGGTCATTCGAAGTCCAGTGAAGCCCGTATTTGTGGTCATTGATCCTTTTTTGGCTTGATGCCCTAAACCTTAATTGGCCGGAGTCATCGTGGACCTTCATATACTGACTTTGATGAAGTCGAGTTTTTAGCATTGCATCCTACATTACAATCAAAGAGTTAAAACAAGAGTGGAAGGACTTCATTAGGTTGGTCAACTTTAAGGCTCGCAAAAAGAGTTTGGTTGGGAGGAATAGCTTTGCAAACTTATTGGTGCAACCGTTACTCTTAAGAAATAATTATTTTGGTGGAAAGTTCGTGTTGACCTCCTTTGGAACCGGCGTCGTTTCTAAAGCTTGTCTTATATGGAATTCTGGTTATCTCATGATGGTTTTCGTACAAGGTCTAAATTGTTCATACTAAAGGTAAAGCCTATTTGTACACACACTTTTTGGACAACATCCACTTTTTGCAAAAGCACAGCATGCATACCTTGGTTGTTTTAGCATTGCTAAGGGACTAGCAACGTGTCGGTTGGGGGGTGTGATTAGTACCCAAAAAGTGCTATTTTGAGTCCTATTTAAGATAGGTTTTGAGTGCTTTTGCGTACTAATCATGTGTGAATTAAGTTAATTGGATATGTGTAGATCCAATTCTAGTACCACCGATTTTGTTTCGGGAGTTTGTTTTGGTAATTTTAAGTGTGTTTCAAGTAGCCTCGGGCCATAATTTCAAGTTCGTGTCGATTGCGCCGAATGTCAGAATTCTCATGATTTCACTGTCAAATGAAGAAAATGTGAAGTGAATTGATGAAATGGAGGCTAAATCGGATGATGAGGCAATGCAGTGATTACAAGATTTTCATGCATCATGGCAACCTTCGCATGATCGCAAAATTTCTTGTCGCAACCATAGCCAAAATTTCGCAACTCGCGGAAATTTTCACTTGGTGCACATTTTTTTTCGCCATGATAAATAAATTTCGCTATCATAGAGAAAGTTACTGTGCATAGCAAAAACTTGAATTTTCGCTATGCCTTGTATTTTCTCTATGATAGCGAAATTCCTCCCCCTGTGTTTTGGTTCCAAACGACCTCGTTTTGTATAATTCCCATTTTGTCCCTATTGTAATCATATATTTTAGGTATTTTTTGTATTTTAGGTATTTTTGGTATTTCACACATTTTGTTTGGGCTATAGCTTACCCTATAGCTTTTGTAACCCTAACTTTTCATTCAAGCTTTCTTGCTCAAGAATTTTTGTTTTAGGTTGCGCTTTTTCTCTTCTTTTCTTCATTTTTTTTGGCTGCCAAACACCACTTTGAGGATGACAACTCAAGGGATGTTTCGCTGGTTTCTCAAAAACCTTGGAAGATGAGGCTGCTGAATGGTTACTGGGGTACTCCGCAGTGGTCCTCGGGCTTTAAATGAAACAGTAACGCATTTATGGTTCCAAACTTTCCCAAACCAGGTTTAATGCTATTTAATGTCTTTCCTTTGGTCAATACTTCATCATAGTTTTTAGGTTCAAGCATTCTTAATGGTAGATGCACCGACATTCTTTAGATGTCATTTACGAGCCATTGAAATGAGGTTAAATTATGTTTTCAAAACCGATTGGAACATTAAATGCTCAAGATATGTCTGGACTCATTAGAGGTTTTACGGTTGGTTTTTAAAGCCTAAACAAACCGGCTGCCATGACTATATGCGTCATTTGCCCTAATGCGAGGAAATAACCCAAGGACACCTTCATAACCCCATTTTTACCAAGCTTAGTAATCTAAGCCTTCAAGGTCACCATTTCACACTTCATTTTAAGCTATTTCGCTAAATTTCAATGACACCAACTCCCACTTTTCAATGCAAACCGAAACTAAATAAAAGTCTCACCATTTTGAATCATGATGGCAAATCATTTGTGGAATGAAAACCCATCCCCTGTTCGACTTAGATCGCTATACCAGTGAGCTTAACTACTGGGCAAATAGGAGGAAAATAGGATACAAATTTTGTTGATTCGGGATCACCCTACTGTGGCACAAATCAGTTAGCATAGTGACAACAACCACTGTTTTTGTACAAATCCAAAATCCAAACAAAAGCCTCACCATTTTGACTCATTAAAAAATCATTTGTAAGACGAAAACCCATCCCAATGTTCGATCCTCATAGCCGCTTATAATTACAAAGAGTTATGCTACCAGAGTAAGAGTAGTTTGTGCATAAATTTTCTGGTTGGATTCATAACACCTACTTTGCTTGAGAATCATGAAGCCACCCAAAACATAGAAGCAGATCCAAGCATTAATTGAAAATCTTGTAGCCTTAAACAAATTTATATTAAGATTCCTCCACGCTTCGGACGTTTTCGCAGTGCTGAAAGGAGCCTTCTTGGGAAAATGGGACTCCAAATGTGACAAGGCTTTTTGGGTCGTCAAAGAGCACCTCACCACTCCTCCGATCATATGCCAGTTCGTTGAATAGGAGGAAGTGTTTCTCTACCTCAGTGCTTCTACCACAACCGTAAGCATAAACTTGGTTAAGACAAGGGACGACGGGGGACACAAGCCAATGTATTTCGTTAGTAAAATGTTAACATATGCAAAGACTCGATACACAGACTTCAAACAGCCGCTCTTGCCCTGAGGGTTGCAACTAAAAAACACCGCCCCTACTTCCAGGCTCATACTATCAATGTGTTATCCAACTATCCGATAAGAGTTATTCTCATAAGCCTAATGCAAGCAGGTTTTTAGCAAGCCATCGAAAGGGCAAATTTGATACTATGTATCACCTCGAGTCGCATATCCAGTGGCCTAATTTTCACGATTTCATTGTTGAGTTGTCAAATGTGGATTGCCGGCCAACCCCTTGGATCAACTCTAGATCCTCGAGACCGATGGGTCTTCCAAAAAAGCAAGGGG
Organism: Tetrastigma voinierianum; assembly: GCA_016808115.1. Taxonomy (NCBI): domain Eukaryota; kingdom Viridiplantae; phylum Streptophyta; class Magnoliopsida; order Vitales; family Vitaceae; genus Tetrastigma; species Tetrastigma voinierianum. The sequence continues at coordinate 27,848 of JAEQBH010009471.1, read as the reverse complement.
TGGAGTCAATATGGTATTGTAGTCTCTTATGGGCCTGCTAATATCCCAAGCAATCAAGTTCTCATTCTTGATCTCAAACAACAAAGCGGAATACTAAGCTGTCCTATAGGGTACTTTAGATGGCTCGAGCCCTACCTCTGCCAGAGCTCAGGATTCCCTCGTTAGTAGAATAAAAGGTTCGATAAAGAAAGGTTAGCAAAGATTATATGCATACAGATACCTATCTGGCTGTCATTTGTAATGATAAACGATGGCTAGAACGAACAGATAATACAACAAACTATCTGATTCACACTTATTCACACTGATTTCAACTGACCTAGAAGGCACTTTATGATTGAAATCTGAACGGTGAACTGCGGATTACCTAATCACCTCTTATTTAAAGGACGAAACTCTACCCGCGAACAAGAAAGTCGCTATCAAAATCACAACCCGAGTAGCCAAGTATGCCCTAATAAACGATGTCCTATATCAAGTCATTCGCCCCTTTACGCGATGTGTAGGCCCGAGGCGTGCGAACATATTATCAAAGAGACGCATGAAGGCATATGCAACACCCACATCAGTGGCCGATCATTATGCGATAGGATTATGACGTTGGGTTTCTACTAGCCAACCATGAAGCAAGCATCACACCAATATTTCAAAGCTTGTAATACATGTCCAAAGTTCGACAATGTCATCCATACCTTGGCTAATGTGCACCATCTTGGGTCTAGATCATGGCCTTTCTATATGTGGGGGATTGACGTGGTGGGCCCATGCCTCTAGCCACCGGACAAAGAAAATTCATGCTCTTTGTCGCCGATTATTTTACCAAGTGGGTAGAGGCCAAACCATACGCTCATGTCAAGGCCAGCTGTTGAGACCAAATGATGTATATGTGAATATGGCCAAGGGAGTGAATGTGGTAAATACTCAAAAACTGATTTGAAACAAAAGTAATTGTACTCAAAACTAAAATGAGTATGAGATACTAACACTCAACCCCTTTCCCGCAAGTGCACGAGCCATACAAGTATTAAAGTGGACCTCTGTGGAGTCGGAGACAGATCTACGAGGATGAGGTTCTCTAATCGAATTTGATCACCCCGATTACAAGGGCTCTTCACTATTTAGGCTGAATAAATAGGATGTGTGGAATAAAATCAATTTAATTGAAACAAAACCGATTTAAAACTAACTTAAAAATCTACCAAATAAACAAACATTTAATTCCCAAAAGGTATGAAGAGTCACTAGGATGTGGTGGATAATTATTCATAAATGGGCCATTTCCTTGAAAGCACAACAATTGTGAGTTGAATGTTATATTTGGTTCAAGAGCAATGTAGTATAGCTTAGATTTCTCCCGCACTATAAATTTCACTATCTAATACATCATATTCTCTTTCAAGACAAATGGGGTCTAAATAGCTACTTGTAAAACCTGACTCCTTTTAAAATTTTAATGTTTTTCTTTTCAATACTTCACAACTATTTTTAAATCAAGTAATTATCATAGATAGAAAATGCAAGTCTTCCAACGAATTTATCTCATCCTTCAAATATAATAAAATTTTCTATCTCCTTGACTGTATCTTTGCTAACAGGATCAAGATCCTTAATTCATCGGATTTATGAGGAAACCCTATCAACTAAATTGATACATTAACTAATTAATCTCACACCATGAAAGAAATTAGTGACTACTAAAGTAATTTTATGAGACTATTAGTCTAAGATATAGTCTAACATACCTTAAGTTATCGCTTCTTACTCTCGTGAATTTCACCTCGTGTTACCTAGCAGCCTCCCTCTCCCCCTTGAAATCAGAGCAAAGTATACACAAATTTCTTTTCCGGTGTTACTTAATGATTCAAATGGTCATTGGTGCGAATAATACCACCTTTATAATTAGTTTTCAAACCCACAATATAATTGAAAATCAAAACTAATGTTCAATTAACTTCACCCTGTAGGGTGTTTAATGTTCCATTACCGGGATTCCAATCATCATCAATCAAACAAAAAGTAAGTAAATTATTGGTTAAATCAAGAGACAAGGTGAGAGGAAAAATCCAGATTTTAGCTTCAACTTTTGGTTCAATAGTAATGAAATCTGAATTTCATATATTGAAGACCTAAATCTCTTCAATAAAAAAATGTAACTGCTCTAAAACTACTCAAGATTCTATTAACAATAAAAATCTACTGCAAAACTAAGAAAATGGCGCTTAGAGGAGAGAAAACCCATGAGAGAGAAAACTGCATTTTAGTCAATCTTGTCCAACATTAGTGAATCCAATCTCCCATGATAACAAATCTCTTCAATACAAAGAAAATCTGCTAAAAAAATTACTCTAAGATCTACAAAAAAATCAAAATCTATAGAAAACTGAAAATAAAGTAGTTTGCAGAGAGAAACCCCAATAGGTTCTCCACCTCCGTCGGTCCCTTTACCTAAAAACAAGCATATATATAGTCCTAGGGTGAAATGGGCTTGAAAATAGCCACATCACTTCAGCCTTAGTTTTCCACAACGCTGGGTCGTGACACGCTTTTCTTGTCATGGACCAAGTTTCGTCGCGATACGCTTTTTGCTGCGACTAGCTCTTGGTCGACATAGTTTTTTTATGTACTTCTCTTCTCTCACTGTTTGGTCGCGACAGTTTCTGGACAACAACTTGTTTTTCTCTCTCCAACTCACGCGCCATAACTTCTTCTCGTTTTAACTCTGATTTGGGCCATGGGTACTTCTCATTGAAAGCTCTTTGAATTTAGAATGCAACTATGAGGGAATTTGAGTATTTGATGTTCCAGTAGATATATAAAAAATTATTCTAGTGGCGTGTTAGAGACTCCTGACAGACTCTTTAAAATATATCGTCTATTTCAAATCACTGTCATCAATAATCCTACAAAAACAAGTTTAGAGGAAATTTTATGAGTTTTACATGAATATGGATATAAATAAGAAATAGTATGTAGAAAGAACTCAAAAACATAGATGAGTTTACACTCATCAACAAACACTGGTCCAATCTGCTCAGTAATATTTATATGCCGTTTCGAGACCCTTACGCCATAGTTTTGGACAACAATCCATAATTCATAAGCAAGCCCTTCCAACACTTATGCTCCGAGAACAGGATAAAGAATGTTTACTTCTCCCCGCAGATATCCTCAATCCAATGACCAAGCCAAGGTAACCAACAAAACCCTACTTAACTATCTTAAAACAACTTACCTCTTCAATAGGAAATATGATTTAGTTTTGTTAATAAATTTCAGCCTACTCTTCAGACAATGCCAATACAACCCACCAGGAACCCTTTACTCCTCAGCCTGGGGGCCAAGTTAGATCCTTATAGAGGCTGGGGTCTAGATGACTCATGAATGATCCTACTTAAGCTACTTCCTTGGATGAACTCAAAAGAAAAAAAGGGAGGAGTCGCAAATTCGTATAGAAGCCGAATACCAACGACTAGTAGCACAACAAAGGGTAAAGTCCCGCCACCTAGAAGTTCTGCTGCGCCACCTGGTCCTACACCGGACGTTTGAAGAAGACAAATTCAAACCTAATTGGGAAGTGTCCTACTGTTATCTATGATGATCTCAAGAGACCTACAAACTCTAATCCCCTGGCATGGAATGACGCCACACTGAACTTACTAGAAGCACTTCCATTTGGGAGTATGTCCAATAAACTTATTCGCTCTTTTATTATCGCAGACCCAACATACGAAGTTCAATAGTATTTTAAATTTCATTCACTTTGGCTTACACTTCAAGTCTGTAACACACGCCTCGCCATACAAGGCCATGTATGACTACGATGCCTTCACTATATGAGGCCGCTTGACCCCTAGCGTGACGGCCCAAACTCAGAGTCCGTTAGCCAATCCACAACTTTAGGAATATGATGTAGCACAGTGTCTCAATGCCACAAAACAGGGTTTCTCTCACCCGAGACTCCAAACAAGAGTAAAATGGCTGCCTGCCCATACATCCATACTCACTAAAATATATAAATAACTATTGCACTAGTTTCAAGAGTTAACTACACCTTATACAAACATGTTTCATAAATGCTTCAAAAATATATAATCAAAGCCACATGTTGGATTTCCTTCCCAAAAAGCCGCCCTGAGCTGCCTCCTCGAATACCCCCAGACTGAAAGGGGGATCCCACTGACGGGGTGAGCAAAGCCCGTAGTGATAATCTCCTACAAGGCTACTCCCACCCTAAGTGCTCATGCAAATGATCAAACATACACACATTCAAGTAAAAAGCCATGTACATTCCTACTTGAATGTCTACATGCTGTGATGAGAAATGTGACCCATCCCATGTCCTAGTCCTCATCACTTTCACACAATGCATGTTTAAGGTGACAAATGGGCCATTTTCCATGACATCCAATGATCATTTCTTTGACTCACATTTTTATATTCAGTATTTTCATTCACAATCTTGCTTCTCAGGGTAGTGGATTTTGTGCTAAATTCACGCTCCATAACCAAGACACTTTTACTACTTTCTTTCACTCCGCTGGAGAATATGTCCAATTACAATCGATGGGTCTTTCACCCTAGGGGGGACTGGTCCCAACTATGATACCCAAAGGCATATTGTCCTTTACCATTTTCATATCCCCAACCCATTTGACTTTGTCCCATTAACTGAAGCTCACTCAATCAACACCATACGCTGGTTGATTAACAACCATGTACCCAGTCATACACCATCGAACACTCAAACATATGCCTTGGGTCTCTCACCATGCACTCACACCCAGATCATGCATGTTCTAGTGCATATGTGCACGCAATTATGCTTATTGCACTCATGTTACATGTACATGACACTACATGAAATCCATTCACATACCATGGATAAAGTTATACCTGATACATAATTAATATCCACTATAATCACACTGAATATAACACATATTTATGCTTAATATATTATCACTAACAATGTTATTCAAACAAGCTAACACACAAGGTCACAATCTGACCTATCCAAATGTGGTACTCAGCCTGCCCCTTCATAAACATGAACCGCCTTGGTTCCAAACATCCAAACAAATATATATGCATATAAATTTTTATATACTTCATGCCAATATTTGCATAAAGATATCATACATATTAGCATTCAACAATCCATGACTAACAATAATGTCATACAGCCTTCCACAGTTAATTCATGGTAATTCCCTACCCATTACGATGTTCTACAACATGTCATGTAATGGTCATGTCGTCCGCTATTTACATCGACATCGACTAAGAAAACTGAATTCTTCACAACATTAATTCAGAAAGTCAGATCACCCACTGTCCTCACACAGCATGTGATTTTGAATCTGACTCAATGGGCTTTCCATAGAGTCTAAGAACACCCGAAACGGAGTTCGAACGAAGAAGTTATGACCTTCCAAAGTTAGAGGTCAAGATAGGGTAGTCAAACCCGTTGCCGAGCCGACCCCGCTGCCGACCTCTAGCCGAGCCGAATTTAGCCTTGACCTCTGGCCGAGCTGACCTAATCTTAGCCGAAATGACCGACTCGTCGAACCCATTCCACCCTAGCTTGGTTAACCCGCCCAGCTAACCCGGTGCGTACAACCACTACAAGAGGCCCGAATTGAGAAATTCAAAAGCCTAACATCAAGTTCACTGATGTGGCTATAATATAACTGAAGGACTCACTACTAAATTTCCTTTATTTCCCACCCAAAAACCAGTTCTAAATTCTGGTTAATGTGTACTACCACAATATGGCAGCTTCCCATGGTTCAAAATACAACCAAACATTCCCCCTTAAGTAAAGACAAATTCAACACTGCGATTCATTTTAATCATAACACATAAAAATGGTAATACAAGGACAATTACTTAGTCCAAAATCAATCCCCGGATCAGTCCGGGGTAATAGCTCTGTAAATCTCCAAAGACATTGTCCTAAAGTTTTGTGACTATTCACATGGTCACCACAAATTTCACACAACCCATGCCATTTGAATGATCCTAGACAAGGATTAAACCAAGTAGGAGAAAACCCTACCTCGAATTTGTTGAAACTCCCTAACTCCAGCCTCTATGCGGGCCCTTTGTCGCGGAGGGGATGAACTCTTCCTTGTTCGCCTGAACCGCTGGTCTAATCGCTGAAATCCTAGAGAGAAGTGAGGGCTTTCACTCTAAAATTACTCATCTTTTTCTCTTTTTCGGTTTTCCTCCTCTTCCACCAATTTGGTCAAGATGATTCAAGAGAACTTGTCTCCCACTCGCCACATGTCACATTCTAAAGTGGCCACCTGGATTACACTTGATCCCTTATCCATCTACCATAGAGATTCCCACCCAATCACATGTTAGTTACATGTCTCCTATGGTCCCACTTGAGCTAATGTTTGACTAGCTCTCCACTTGACAGGTGTCTCATCTTGAGCCACTCAAAATGTGCCAAGTGTCCCACACTACTCTCAGCGCCTCGAAATATGTGAAATTCTGACTATCTCGGAATTAGATGAAATTTGACATGATAGCTAGATTTCGCGAGACAATTTCAACTGTGAAATCTGTTTCATCATCCGAGATCTAGAAAAACTCTAGATTTCGACCAAAATTATCATTTTACCCTTCCTCAAAGGATTTGGATTTTCCGGGGTTTCACATCGGGACTACTTGTCATTTGCCATTTAAGGTCACGGACCTTGGGACTACGTGTCCCTCACCGTATGAGGTCATAAACCCCAGGACTACATGTCCCTCACCACTTCAAGTCATAGACCTCAAGATTACGTGTCCCTCTTCATATGAGGTGATAGACCTCGAGAATATGTGTCCCTCGCCATTTGTGGTCACGTACCCCTGACTACTGTTGTTGTAATTTCTATGCGCAAGTGCACACATCGCTCACAAGTAATAAAGTGGACTAATTAAGTTCGGATCTTGAACCCACAGGGACTACGTCTATTGATTACTAACCTAATTTAACCCTAATGTTGTTTGGATGTCAATTAAGAGTGAATTTTTTTTACCTAATTATGAAGAGATCAACTTATGAGAAAAAGCTAGGGTTTCTGATTTCACCTAAGTTAATCCCAATGGCTAGGGCTTGATCAAATCATAAAGCATAAAAATCATACATTGAAGGTCGATTAGTCCTCTTTTATTGTTGAACTCTCTCGAGCATCAACAACTTATTCACAAGATTAGGTTATCGCATCTTTGCCTCAACCCAAATCTATAGAAAGTGGCTGTTTAGCTAACCATCAGGACTACAGGGAGTCATAGATTTCTCTATCCTATGATCATCCCATGACACTCCATTCCCGATCCCATCCTTCCATCTCCTTTCAATCTCAAGTTGAATAATAAAATCATGTAGATAGTGATCAATTGCCCACAAGCATTATGAACATAATGAAATACCCAATATATGTAATGAAATTGTGCTAAAAGATTGAAATCATAAACCCTAAACCATTTTTCAAAACATAGCCACATTGTAGCCTTAGATAAAGAAAACTAGAATATCCTAGTTGTTACAAAGGTTGTTTTAAGACGGAGAAAGAAGAATTTTAACTATGTTTGACTCCTTCATCGCCTTCAAGCCCTTGTGGATCTCCTAGATTTTGCCCCTTCTTCTACAATTTTCTCTCCTTATATAACATGAATCAAAGGTGAAGAGAGTCCTTCTTTATGCCTTATTTCCTTATCTAATCATCCCAAGAATCTCCCCAGCGATTGTTTGTTAGAGAAGTGCTCTCTAAAGGCGACCTTTAGCACTTATTGTACAGTTTATGTTTATTAATAAAAGGCATATTCATTAATCTGATGTTCATTTATCATATGAATTGATATCGATCTTTAATCAATTAATGAAGTCCATGATACATAACATAGCATGAAGGAAATCATGATAGTGAGATTCCTATCATGTGTAATTATGTTAGTATCTACATTATCCCTAGTCATAGGATCAACAAGAAAGAACATTGTTGATCCGGATGGACTAGCACATGTTATACTCCTTAGTTTGACTAAGTAATGGATCTCATAAACTATAAACATGAGATAATTAAAGTTAATATGTGGGCGCTTACTAAGAGTAATCAAATACATTGGATGACCTGCTATGAGACAATCATATGGATTGCCATCCATTCAAAATGTAAACATAGTCTCCATCATAGTATCAAAGGCATCCTTAGACTTGAGGCTCAAGGATATCTTGGATTCGACTGTATTTTGATCTCATTCTTGTGTCCTCCTAGAGGTCGCTCATAAGGTGATGATTAAGTACAACTTGAAGTATTCGGGCTGCACTGAGTGGTGATAACTGCTGATCTACCACTCATAATAGAGGGATCAGATACCCATGGCCTCCTCATTGACTCATTACTCGTGAATATCCACTAGAGGAAATGTCAAGAAGAGGCCTCCGTGGCATGACTAATAGGAGCAATGAGTCCTATGAGCAAGAACTAATATCACTTGGGCCAGATATGATGGGTCACCTAGCAGGAGATAACACATAGTCCATGCCCTGAACCGAGTAGAGTATAGTACTGAAAGGATGAATCACGGAAAATGTCTATGGAAAGTTTTGTAGTCAGTTTCACTCGACTCTTTTCAATTGGGGGTCATGATGTGTTGCTAGATACCGCTCATGACTTGCTTGGATTCAAGGGTTGAATTAAGTGGCCAACTTGACTAGGAACCTAATGGGTCACACACTTTAAAGGTGTGAAAGAGGAATAAAATAGTCTTGGATTGGATCCACAGGGAAAGTGATTTGGATCATGTCCAATCGAAGAAAATACTTTGAGAATTAGACCATCTCATGATTAGAAAGAATTCCAAAGTCAAAGAATGGGCTTGGTGGGCATTGAGCTCCCATAGGCTTAAAGCCCATAGGTATGCCCCAAGGCACGGATGCACGCCCCTCCCCCCTTTTAATGAGGGGCCCTTTAGTCTTTTTCACATGCTAGGCTGGTATATAAGATATAAAATCAGAACCCTAGATGTAAGAGCCGTAACTTTTAGAGAAAAGAAGCAGAGAAAAATGTTTTCTCTCTAGACGAACATAGGTTTTGGCTAGCACCAAACCTTGTTTGTGATCGCTTCCTTAAAGGTTTTCTCTCTCACTCTTCATATGGATCTCTATTGGAGACAAACCTAGGTTGGTTCATGGTGGTTTGCTACAAATCTACACCAAAAGGGAGATTGATCTCGTTGGTACACAACAAAGGTAAAAGCTTTCTACCCTTCTATGATTTGTGGTCGATTTTGATGATCCAAGAGAATCCTTGGTTGGGATTTTTTTTAATACGTATTTTTTTTAATTTTTTTTGTTGTGCACTGCATGAGATGCATTTACAAAACCCACATTTCCATGATATGTCTTTCTTAATCCTGAGCTAAAATCGCAATTTTGGCAAATACTTAAGAGTGAATGCAAAATTTTCACATCTAATGAAAGTGACAAATCGAAATTGAACTTTCGCATTACTATTCCTAAAGCTTTTTCTTAACTTCCCGAGGCTATAACTTTTTGATCCAAACTCCAAATTAGACAATCTTAGGCTCTAAGGAGAATCCCAAAATCCATCTATGCCAAGATGAGAGTCATCAAAGGTCATTATACATTCGAAAAAATTCATAATATTTAAGAGTGATGCGAAATTTTCTGGTTTCCTCTTCCAAGCCTCCAATTTCAATTATTTTCATCCCTGGACATATGCCATGCGTATTAGCAACTCCAGGATACTTGTAGCTTGCCTCTATATGCTCAAAATGTTGTTAATTGCACCTATTTACCTACAAAATCACATAAACTCAAGATATTCATTAGTTTCATGCTTAGGAACCAACAAAGTGCTAAATCAGGGGTTTTATTGTGATAAGCACTCGAAAATGGCTCAAACTATGTTTGTAAAAACATATAATTTGAGTACTCATCACACCCCCAACCATCTTATTGCTAGTCCCTTAGCAATGCAAGAGCAAGAACATGATGCAGACATTTGAGTGAAAAAACCATATGTGCAAAATTAGCATGTGATCTCATTTTATACAATTTCAATCATGACGAAACCATAGCTTATATCATAAATTGAAGATGGGCACTTATTTGAATGTGTAGATGTCTCCTTAGGATTCATATGTTTAGTATCTCTTAAATATACTTAGGTTTCTCAAGATTTGGAAAACAAGTATCACAGCTGCCCCAAGCCCTACTTCAAGACTTTCCATGCCGAATTCAGAGTTAGAGTGGTCTACTTTCCACTCATAAGCAAAGGACCTAACTCCCCAACTAGACTCAACTCACTCAAGCAATATCTAATGAAAAAAGAAGGCTAAGCAACGCACCTTTTGATTCATATTCTTTAACTGCTTGAGGGATAAATCGTTAAGGGAATCTAGAAGAGACCCGTGTAATGTGGATCCATCAGGATTCCCAACTAGTCTGCTAAGGGCACCGTACACATTGTTCTCGAACTTCACCCTGAACACTAACTAAAAACCATAGCACCCTACTTGTGAAACTAACTCATCTTTTGTCCCATGTAGTGAACAAGGAAGTTTAATGACTCCAGCCGCTGGCTATAGTGGTACAGTTTTGAAAGGCCCCTCTACTATGACCAGGATTTCTCGATCGGGATCAACTTCATTATATTTTATCTTCTTTTTGTGTTTTTCTTTGTTCTTCTTTCTTTATCTTTTTTTTTTTTTTTTTTTTTTTGGTGGGGCTTATTAGCCCTCTTTTAAAGGTGTCTCAACACTACTAGAGCCAACAACAAATCACAATATATGGGTGTCATCCATAGAAAGGGGTTGGTACCATAGATTATGTGAATGTCCTAGAATGTTAGTATGTGATAGGTTCTATATATAGGTGTCGAAGTGAAAAACAAGTGGACTCGGGTTACCAAGTGGCCCATAACATGAGGTCCTCAATTACAGGATCAACCAAACCCAACAATTTCTTTCAAGAGGCACCACTAGCTATATGAGCACAATGTTTCACTAATAATTCAAATGAAGAGGAAAATTTTAGTGGGAAGTTTCAGGGTTTCGATCACAATCCCTTCCCCCAACCAAGATGCATTGTCTCAATTGACAAAACATATACATGTAAAATGAGAGAGGGTCGAAATATGATCAAGATGGTATCCGAATTGTAAATGATGTGTGTGGAATGTATGTTTCATTAAAGATATACTGCGATGAAAGCAATTAATAACACACTCAACTAGAAGATATCATGAGGCAAAGCAATGTATAGAAAAAACATCGGGTTGAGAGATTACTCTTGGGTGGAGCGCTACCAGTAGAAGCCGCTTGCTCTCTCTTGAACGTACTACGTGAAGGATGAAAGCCATGACTTTAAAACTCCGTCTGTGGAGGAAGATCTTCCTATTTTCTCTTTTTCTCTCTTGCTATCATGAAATGCAATGGAGAGCTATTGCCAAACCACGTTATTTTATAGAGAGTTTAGGTGACTTTTGGGCTTCCATGCAATTTCGCAACGCCTATAAGTGATTGCAAAATTTACAAATTAGGCAACAAATGAAAAATTAGGCTCTGAAATTTTGCCCCTTTTAGGACTTCTAAATTCCCCCTACTTCCTTTGTATAGCAATCATTCAATAAGAGCTTGAATAGCCCCCAAAACTAACCAAGATAAACCCACCCCTTAATAAAATCATGCATAAAAAGTAGGGATACGAGTTACCTCGATTGAGAAGGTATTCTATCGGGCTTAATTTGAGAGGTGCATCATGCTCAAGATGGAGAAACATTGAAAAAAGTAGAGGAGACAGAATTAAGAAACCTATTAAATAAAATAAAATAAAGAAAATAAAATGAAATGAATAAATCATTGTTCTTGGGTGACCTCCCAAGAAGCGCTATGTTTTTAGGGTTTAACAAGACTCTTTAAATTAGACAATGTGTGGTGATTAATTCCCTAAGAAGGGATAGTAATGCTCATGTAGCTGTTAAGTACAAGGTCTTCAAGGCTTTTAGGTGCTTTCTTCACAATGGTTGCTCTTTCATTCTCATTCAATGCCAAGGTGACTTCCTCCACCTCTAAAATGTAGGGCATCTCCTCACTATTCAACTTCTCATGCTTATCTCCACCAAGGGTCATACCCGAAATTGTCTCCTCAAGATCCTTTTTCCTTTCTTCACTGGTTCTACAAAGTTGACTCCTTCTCTTTCTCAACTAGCTTGTTCAGCTTCTTAATCATAATTCTTCCCTTAGGCTCCCTGCTCTTGCCACTACTCATGGTGATAGCCTCATAATGCTCCACATCTCCTTCTTTCAAGTTCACCTCAGGAGTGTTAGGCATACTCTCTTGTTGTTCTTCACTTAGAGGTGAAGTAGAAGATTGTGCACCCCCTTAATCTTTCTAAGCTGACTTAGTTACTCATTGTGTGGAGTTCTCTTGACTTGCCTTCTCTTTCTCTACTTGAACAGATTTCTTGCCTTGTTGGTTCTTCCAAAGCCTCTATGAGAATGGAATTCACGAGACATAGATTTTTGTCCAAAAACAACTTAGACTTTGGTTTCTTCACCTCCTCAATAGATTTTTGTAACTTTCCATTTTCTGAAGGCAACTCTAGCTCTTTCACTTCATCTTCAGCTATTCTCAACACCTCAAATTCTTTTCCACTTCTCAAAGTGATGGCTTTACATTGCTCTATGTCATCCCTTGCTCTGATCTATTTCCTTATAAATACTGGGAGACTACCTTTGTCTTTCCGGTGAACATGTGTTAGCCATTGAATTGGCTAAGTTAGCCATTTCATCTTCTATATTTAGGTTTGTCTCTTGGTGGGAGGTTCCCTTTATCTCATTCATGAGTCGCCCCTGTGACTCGCTAGTTGTGCCATTATTTCTTCAAGGTTTAACTTTCCCTCCTCGTGAAGGCAGAGCATTCTCATTTGTCCTACAAGAGAAGCCTAAGATGTTTCCTCCCTGGATTATATGTGTTCAAGTATGGGTTATATTAATGTTGATTGTAGTTACCCACATACTAAACTTGCTCCGTAGGCACATACGAGTTCCAATCTTGACATACCACCCCTTGATGCCGACCATAGGCTAGTTGCCTATTTTGTAGTTGTTGAGTTAGGAGGGCCATTTGAGCTGTGAAATTATTGAGAGCATCCATAGTGAATCGGGCTCCTATAAAACAAAAACAAAAGAAAACCAAAGTAAAATAGAAAAGAGAAAATAAGATAAGAATGAAAGAAATAAAATAAGACTAAACTATATCCAAATCAAGATACGATTGTTTCAATCAATATCAATAGAATGTTGTAGTCTCCAACAACGGCACCAAAACACGTATTATATTTTTTATGCCTAGCTACACGCTCACAAGCAATAAAGTGGAGTAATTAAGTCCAAATGTTGAACCCACAGGGACTACGTCTATTGATTACTAACCTAATTTAACCCTAATGTTGTTTGGATGTCAATTAAAAGTGAATTGTTTTTTACCTAATTATGAAGAAATCAAATTATGAGAAAAAACCTAGGGTTTCCAATTTCACCTAATTTAATCCCAATGCATGTGGGCTTGATCAAATCCTAAAGCATAAAATCATATATTTGAAGGTCGTATTGTCCTCTTACTGTTTATCCCTCCTGTTACCACAACCCATTCTCCATCATTGATCCTCACCCCTAACCCTAATCACAGAAAGCATTAAGTTTAGCTAATCCCAGACCACGGAAGTCATCTATCTCTATCCTATGGTCATCCCATGACACTCCATTCCCAATCCCATCTTTCCATATTCTTTCAGTCTCGGGTTGAATGATAAAATAATGTAGACAGTGATCAATTTCCCACAAGCATTATGAACATAATGAAATACTCAATATATATAATGAAATTATGCCGAAGATTTGAAACCCATAAACCCTAAACCATTGAAGTCTGAAAACTTATTAGCATCAGAGCCCAGATAAAAGAAAACTAGAACATCCTAATTGTTACAAAGCAAAAATAAAGAGAAGACATAGAAGAATTCTAGAATTTGGATGAACTCCTTCGTTATCCTTTCAAGCCCTTATGATCTCCTCTAGATTCTGCCTTCTTTCTTTTTTGGCTTTCTCTCCTTATAAAACATGAATCGAAGTGATGAAAGTCCTTCCCTGTGTCTTTTTTCCTTTTTTGATCATACTAAGAACTCCCCACCGATTACCATGATCTATCTTTCCAATTTGAGCAAAAATTACAATTTTTGCAGTCACTTAAGAGTGAATGCGAAATTTTCGCATTCATTATGAGTGACTGGGAAATTTTCTTATTCACTATGAGTGATTGCGAAATTGAATAGAGGGGACTTCACGACACTGTGAAATTTTCTTATTCACTATTTCTGATTTTTCTTCTTGACTTCCTGATGCCATAGCTTTATTATCTGAACTCCAAATTAGACAATCTTAGGCTCTATGAAAAGCTTGAAAAGTCTACAATCCATCTATGCCAATATGAGAGCCATGAGAGGTCATCATATAGTCGAAAAAATTCACAAGAGTTAAGAGTGAATGCAAAATTTTATGGTTTCCTCTTCCAAGCCTCCAATTTCGATTATTTTCATCCCTAGACATGTCCCATGCATGCTAGAAACTCTGAGATACATGTAGCTTGCCTCCATATGCTCAAAATGTTTCTAATTGCACATATTTAACTGCAACATCACATCAACTGAAGATATTCATTAGTTTCATGCTTAGGAACCAACAAAGTGCTAAATTAGGGGTTTCATTGTGATAAGCACTCGAAAATAGCTCAAAGTATGTATGTAAAAACATGTAATTTGAGCCCTTATCAACTACGTGTCCCTCTCCATAAGAGGTCACAAACCTCAAGACTACGTGTCTGTCGCTTATTCGGGGGTTACTTAACCTCGTGGCCACCGGTCTTAGTGAGACTAATCCCCTCTTCAAGTTAACTGTTAATGTGAAGTAAGATAAAAATAAAGAAGCTGCAACCGACATGAAATAGCATAACTACACATTTTTTTTTTAAAAGGAAAAGTTGTTCAACCACACAAAAATATGCAGCAGATACAGGTTATCTCAAATATAAAGTCACTCATGTCAACCCACCCAGAGGTCAACAAAAGAAAAAACAGGTATTAGGGAAGGGCCTGTTTCTCTCATGAGAATCGCTCCAGAATACTTTTATGATACCAACACCTGAGACTGTCTGCAGGCAAACATCATATCCACCACCACTCCACCAACCTTGCCAAATGATACCGCCACAACCCCGGCTTAGCCTTACAATTCCACCACACGCTCAACTGTAGACAACCACTCCGCCACTTCAATTGCCATTGGTTCACCAACCTCGGTGTCGGCATACCCCTCCGCTTACCTAGTCTCATTGCTCTACTGATCTCAGTATGGGAGCATCTCTTTGTAAGTAGTTTGTATCTCACTTTAGCCTCGGCCCACTTGCACTGTAGGAGCTCATCCTTCCACCAAGATCCCATCATGATCTCTTTGTAGCCTCGTCATCTTCCCTCCACCGCCGACGCAGCCTTTGGGCATCATCCTCCTCCGTTCAAGGTCAATACGCTTGGTCAACCTAACCTCGTAGGTATCAAGCCAACCTCAAGGTCCCTAACCCAGCCACCCGCTCCTCACATCGCTCAACATTCTGCACCCTCGCACTCTCAAGCTTACATTTAAGAACTGACACTTAAGATATCTGATCGTAAAGGTCACAAGTCATATCCTCTAAACTCATGAGTTGGTTGAACTCTCCGTCGCACATCCATAATGCCTGAAGTGAGATATATATTATACACACATAGACATAAACAAGGAGTATGAATCTAACAACCCTGGCGAGGATAAGATACATACATACATACATACATACATACATACATATATATATATATATATATATATATATATATATATATATATATATATATATATATACACACGCACTATTACCATGGCAGCTATATATGGTGTAGAGGGTCAGGTTCACCATCCTTTCATTTGTTTCCCTCATAGCTTCCCCATCGAATAGGTCCTGTTGGGAGGAGAACACTCTGGCTACTGGCTCCCTCATCATGGCTTCATCGTATAATTACAGATTAGCAAGAAAAGACTCCAACGTCAGAGGGGACCCTGTGTTAGTAAAGTGCTCTAAAGACAATCACATTTAGCTCTTATTCTACGCTTTTCATTATTATGAATAAAAGACATCTTCATTAATTTAATGTTCATTTAATATATGAATTGATGGCGATCTTTAATCAATTAATGAAGCCCATGATACATAACATAACTCGAAGGAAATCAGATGAAATCACGACACAAGATTTCTATCATATGCAATTTTGTTAAGATTCAAATTATCCCTAGTCATAGGTCAATGATGATTAGATATTGTCGATCCGCATGTAGTGTGACATGTTATATTCCTTAATTGGATTAAGCATTAGATCTTATAAACTGTAGTCATGAGTTGATTATAGTTAACATACAATGCTTGCTGTTAGTAGCTAAGTACATCTGAGACTTGTTAGAGACAAATCATATGATTATTTATTAAGATGTAGATGATAGTCTCGTCATAGCATTGATGCTAGTATCCTAAGACTTGAGGTGCTCAAGGATATCTTGGATGTTGGATCCTATACTTTGACTTCCATTCCTTGTTGTTTCTCGCAGGTCGCTCATGTAGTGATGATCGGGTACACTGAGTATCTGAAGGTAATCGAAAGCAAACTAACAGAGGACTCACCACTCCCAATGTAGGAGAGTATACCTATGGCATCTTGTCTAATCACACCGAACATCTTTGGTCATAGTGGAAATGTCATGAAGAGCAATTTTCACATGAATGATGAGCAATGAGTCTGGGGACAAGAATTATATCACTTAGGCTAGATGTATGAAACAAATAGCTGAGCTGTTAATTTCATCCATTCTGAATTGAGTAGTGGTATAGGATGGTGATATGATAAATTGCACAATAAATGTTTGTGGAAGGGCTTACAATCAAACCACTAACATCTGATCAATTGGGTCATGATGTGCTGCTATGTCGCCATGACTTGCTTGGATTCAAGAGTTAAACGGGGCCGGACCAACATAATCGGCAACCTAATGGGTCCCACACTTAGAAGGTGTGGAGTTGATATAAAACGGGTTTGGATGCGATCCAAACATGAGGGAACAATTATGGGAAATGGAATGTTACGGGTTTAGTAGAATCTCAAGTACAAAAGGGCTTATTAAGAGATAAAAGGAGGTTTGGGCTTTTTCATAGGCTTAAGGCTCATGAGGATACACGCCATAATGCATAAAGATGCATGTAGCCTATCAACTCTTAAGTAAGGGGCCTTCTAGACATTTCAACGGCTAAGGTTTTCCTATATAAAGGTATTTATAGAAAAACCTTAAAGGTATTTATAGAAAAACCTTAACCCTGGCCATCATAAGTCTACATCCTCAACAAAGAGTACTGAGAGAGAGGTGTTCCTGGAGACAAGAACAGCCCCCTCTCGAGAGATTTGAGTATCAAATCAACTCCCTCTTAGCTCTCCCTTCGGATTTGCTCTGATTAGCACGAGGCCCCCATCCTAAGACCGCATTCTCGGGAGGTTATCTACTTCACTCTTCAGGTGGGATATCGTTAGAGGCAAACCTAGACTTGGTTCGCTTAGATCGTTGTTGCCTCGACTTTCAGAATAATTTTCTACTTAAGTGAGGTATAAAACCCGCACCCCCTTTTGTTTAATCTGACTTTGATGCCTAAATATGATTCTTGGGTGGGTTTTTCATGAAAATTTTAAAATATTCCGTTGCTTTGGAAATCGTTACCTCCCATGAAACCCAACACCCTAGCCGATCATGGGCAGGCTCGGCAAGTAGGTCACCTTTGCATTTTCTTTTTATTTGTGCCAAGTCCTTGGATGGTGCCCAAGACCGTTGCGACTCCGTCAAGCTAGTGGTCCTAGTTATGGGAGGCTCAGACTGGTCGGCGGCTTGAGACACTTGTGGCCCAATATGGTCGATCGCTTGAGCCACCGATGGATCCACTAGATCGTTAGATTACTCACCAGGGCTCAAGGCCTTCTTCTTCTTCTAAGTCAAGCTACAAGTTCGACCCTAGAGCCTCCCACCCTATTTCGCTTACTAACTGTGAGGGCAACCCTTCATTAAATCTCCAAAGGTCGATCTCGTCACAAGGGTCGACTTCACACCACCGTCTGATGTTCCCCGATCACTCTTCCCACCATTGAAAGAAGTAAGACAAAGTGCTGACCGCCCGTGGACTCAACTGTGGAGGATTTACCCGAGACTGGTCCCTGTGGTCCGTTACTCGTGATGTTTTCGACAACCTTCAATAATCGCCTTTCAAATTATAAGAAAGATATTCCAATTAATTTCCCGCAACTCTAAGCATTCAAAGACGAAAGCAGAAAAGGCGCGCACGCAGCAAATTCAAATGTAAGTATGACAGTAAAAAATAACGACACCAAAGTCCCATGTCCCCACCTGCCTCGGGATCCAAGTTGAGTTTGTACTCACAACATCGATCCCCGGAGCGCCCCTAGGCGTCAGAACCATCGATGTCCTCATGGATTACGCTTAAGGTATCCGATAAGTTCACTCATGATCCGTAGTGTTTCGCTTCCTCAACGAAATAGTATCACTAAGGGATGCCTTTTCATCGATCACACAAGAGAATCTCTCCGCATTTTAAAGGCAGAGTCACTTTAAAAGAAGTCTAAAGTGCTAATGATATCGAAGAGAAAATTCTAGGTTTTAGAAACCTGGGAGGGGAAATTTCAGATGGGAAATCCCTAAAAAGGTTTCACACAACCCAGTTCAAAAGAAAGCGATTGAAATCAAAGAGCCAGAACTAACAACGCAAAGACATCCCTTATGCCAACCCACTTTCTCCTCACTTGTTCCGGTCATGAGAAAGGATGCGCCACAACCGCTTGTTCAACCACCCAATTGAAAAGACACATAGTATCGCCACACCGATACTATGGAGCTTAGTAGTACCGGGATGTATTAAGGCTCATAAGACTAATTTGCCGATGCCTAACGATAAGAGGGCTCGCTCAGAACTACATCAGGAATGCTGAACCACCACACACCCTTGTCTCTGAGCGAAAGATGGAGTGCCTCAAGTCATCTGCATTAAATAGCACATCAAAGTGGCTCTACCCATCGACCAGCTTACCTAAAGCAAACAAAGGCATGAGACCAAGTCTCCCAAGAAAGGCAAGTAGTCAAACAACTGTGTGGATCATCTTTCCACTACTCACTAACACGTGGGACACGCCATCATTGGACTCGATTTCACAAAACCTATAATTGAATGAAAAGTGATGTGGGAAATACAGCGGAAATGGGTTTAAATAATCGAGTCTCTCAATGGGTTTTAATTCAAGGGGCACCCTACTTTTGTAGCTGAGAGGATCACACCCAAGCTTAGCCTGTCCCACGCCGCCGCTCCTGGCTCCGGTCCACCCTTCATTCCTTTCAACGCATGTTGTTTGGATCTATTTTTTCAACAACATGTCCGTCAGATAGACACCTCGCAGTATATTTATACTCCCGTTTTTCCGATTTTTTCACATAATGTGAAATATTCTCCTCAGATCACGCTACCATTTTTGTGTGATTGTTCGCAGAATAGGTTGAGTCTGGTCAGCCCTCCGACTATACCGCCTGAGGAACGCAGATCCGTTTCATCCCGGAGATTTGATTGTCCACTATCCTCGGTACAAATGGCGGGCCAAATTCAATTTTAAGGACATGACGCTTTTCATTGGCCTGAATCGCTTCGCTTTCTAATTGTTTGTTTGTACCGTTGCGTGCTTTGTTTCCTCCATTTTTGTCTGCTTTTTAAACGAACACAAAGACTACAGTCATCACACTAGCAACATGTAACCTATCACCTTGGTTTCACAACCACCATGGGTAGTATGCACAAGAAGCTGACACACAGAGTTCTAGAGTAAAATGCCCTCTTTGTAACCAAAAAAGACACTTGAAACCTTTGTAACAAGAGAGTGATAACCGATCAAAAATGGCATTTTTACATACTTAATTTTTCCATTTTAAAACATTTTTTTTGTATTGGAAACTCACACTTTACTGACTTTGTGTTGGTCATAGCCTAAAAACCCTGCTAATGTTTGTTTATTGAGTAAAGGCATGGCATATTGCTGCCTTTAGGACAAGCTGAATGCTTTTGAACTGTCATGTCAAAAGGAATGAGGAAAAATTATATGTTGCGTGAGCTTGGAAGCCTATGGAAGCAACTCGGTCAAGTTGGGACCATGAAAGAACGATCATACAAGAAGATGAAGGAATTGAAGCCATTCGAAGCATTTCACACTACAATCATAGGATTTCGCACTAGCTTCACAATCAATACGAAATTTTGCACTAACTTTGCAGTCAGTATGAAATTTCGCACTATCTCCTCACTTAAGTGACCACAATCCACGATTTCATATTGACACCCAGACCTAGTGCGAAAGTTGCGGCAAACAGAGAATAGCAAGTTTTTGAGCTCCAATCTTCAAGATTTGATTTGTAATAGGAAACAACTTGACTTGGGTACGAATTAAACCTCTCGAGATGTATTATAAATAGGGGTAGATGATCAATCCATTAGAGGTTGAAATTTTTCTAGTTTTATTTTAGTGTTGTAAGTTTCAGAGATTCTCTCCTTTTCATTAATAGAAGTTTAAGTTTGTTTTGTCTTTATTTTCTTCCTTCTTTCTATTTTATGGCGTGTTCAAGACTCACCACGAGTGAATAGTTGACTTTCTTGGGGTGGGGTGGATCATGGTGACCAAAGGGGGCACCCTCGCTTTAGACTAAGAGTAACGACTTCAGCACTATTTAGACACCTGAAGGTCAGGTGTACATCAATTGAGGACTCTTTGTATTAGGAGGCAACAGTCCTAGTTCCCCCAACTATTTGTATAGGAGTCTCTTCTTCAATCCGCCTTCTTGATACTTATGTCCGAATGGTATGTTGTGCGCTTAGGCAACAGAGCCAATCTACAAAAGATGCACACAATAGATTGTCTCTTGTTCGAAAACCACTAGAGGGTCGAGTTGAGAACCTGTCAACCACCTCTAAAATCATGTATGAATGACTTACTCTACACCTAGAATTTATGTTTCACTTATATCTTACAAAAGGAACTTAGGCGGAGTTTTGGGGATCAGCTATAAGCTGGTTTCTTAGGCAAACAGTCAAGAATTATAAAACCCTATTTGAATCACCATGGTGAGTCCGGATATGGTGAATCCAAAGCTCGAGAATTCTTAAAACTATTTTTCCTAAAAATCAACAATCAACTCCTTTCAAAGCGCCAAAAATAAGACTTTCACATCTTGTTTTTGATGTCGATTTACAAAGCAATAATTAAAGTAATTAGGATCCAAGATTACAAAACTAAAAGGAAAACTCATCCAAGTGGAAGACCTAATGTTTCACCATACCTACAAGATCATGGATACACTGGAAGGTTTTAGGTTTATAAATTTGTGTTTCTCTCTTGTTCCAATCTAACAACTCTACAGATTACCTAACCAAAGAGATCAATACAATTTAAGTGTTACATTATACGCTTCCAAACTGTAATTTTGTAGAAATGAGAAATACCCTAAATATGAGAGCAATGAATTGAATTAATCAGCAAATAATAAGACAGCTCACCCCTGTAACTCTCTAGAAACGTATAGATAATAAGAGAGATGGAGTAGTTTCAACAATATGCCTATGTTTTCTTTCAGCAACACCATTCTGTTCAAGAGTATTCATACACGAAGTTTGCTGAATTGTTCCATCTAAGGAAAGCAACTCAATGAATTTTTTAGAAGTATAATACCCACCCATATCACACCTAAAACATTTGATAACAGCATAACTTTGGGTTTTTACAAGAGTATGAAAGGCTTTGTATGCCTCAATAAATTCATAACGATGTTTCATCAAATAAACCCAACAATAACGAGTATGATTGAAGGGACCTAACCTAGTTTCCTTTTTCCTAACTCGAGGGACCTCCCCAAGACTCCTGTACGACCCGAAAAACTTTCATTTCTTTAAACCTTTTAAAAGTGAATCAGGAGTTTTAACTCATTTATACAGTTACGTTTTCCATTAAAATCTTATGAAACATGGTGGGACAATTTTTTTTTTTTTTTAAACATTAAACCCTTTACAGAAAATCGGGCAAAGTTTCCTCTGTTTTTCGGACATGTCCCAATTTACAACACTTATAATAAAACAATTTAATTTATTCCACATCCAGCAATGGGACATCAAGTCCACCACAACCAATTTCAAATCAAACTTTAAAATCATTTTCTTAACACTATAGATATATAAACCATCTTTTAAAACCTATATACATTACAAAATAAAGGTGCACAAGTAGTTATTTCATAAATAAAAACTATACATTTCAAAAGGTGGTCACACGTGAGGCGGAGTGTCAGCCTCAGTCTCTGAGGATGCCTCGAATCGCGCGCCGCCTTGAAAACATTTTATAAAACATTTGGAAAAGGGTGAGCTAAAGGAGTTTGAGAGCGCCAGCTCATAGGAAATAATGTTTCAGATAGAACGCTAAATACAATAAACAATTGTTTAGAGATCTCATTTCCATAAACATTTACTTTGTATCTTCTTTCTATTCAAATACAACGTGTAAAACAATTGTATAAAGATCTCATTTCTATAAACATTTACTTTACTTTGTTTTCCATATAGTTCAAATACAATGTGTAAGACAATTGTATAAACATATCTTTTCAATATACTTTTTCCTTTTGAATCACATATCCAATGAACCCGCATGTCAGTTAATCCACCGCTGGTCCATAGAAAGAACCTCCGAGAAAACAGTCTTACGATCACCGATGGCCCAAAAGGAACCTCCGAGGAAATCAGTGGCTACACATTAACCACCGCGCCCATGAAAGAACCTTACGAGGAAACAATCTGCAGAATCGATCACCATGGCCCAAAAGGAACCTTCAATAAATCAGGCTCTTTCTTTAAATACCATTGCATCATGGAATAAATCATTATTTTGTGATGAGTGCCTAAAACACTCAGTTATACCCGTGTCGGTTCACGCTTTTCGTTATTTTATATTTAAATACGAGTTTTGTAGCCCGAGCATCCGAATCTCAGGATTGGTTGTTTGTAGGCGAAAAAGGGGTAAATTATTGGCATTTTGGTGCAGAGGAAGGCAGGGCATAAAGATGACACCAACGTCGCGACGTCTCAACGTGGCGACGTCCCAACGTCGCGATATCCCAACGTCGCGACGTCCCAACGTCGCGACGTCCCAACGTCGCGACGCTGAGTCAACATATAAAGAAGTCAACAAGCGGCAACGTCGCGATGCTCCAACGCCGCGGGACGCCTCAACGCCGCTGACGCGGAGATCCCAACGCTGGACGCCGATTTTGAACCTCTCCGAACGCCGCGACGCGGATCCCAACGCCGCTGACGCTGATTTTGATCTCCCTGAACGCCGCGACGCGTTCTCAACGCCGCCACGCTGATTTTGAATCCTCCGGAACGTCAGCGACGTTGATAACCAACGCGGAACGCTTTTGATTTAGCAGCCTCTCGAACGTCGCTGATTGATATCCAAATGTCGCACGTTGTTTATTAATACCTCCGGAACGTCAGCGACGCTATTCAACGCCGCGACAAGCACCTCGCTTTAAGGCCACACATCCCATTTTGCTCTTCTACCTTCAGATCATTCCCGCTCAACCCTAGCCTCCCTGGGTGACACTCCTTCCACACCGACTCACAAGGTCGGAGTTCCCCACCACACCGATCGGAGGCCATTATTTTGCCCTCCGACACCCTCTCTACACACCACCATCACACACTCGCAGTCACCCATCCCTGCGCACCATTCATACACTTCACTTAGGTGTTCTCGCACTAGTCTAGTCATCCACCTTAGGTCTAGGGGTCCCCATTTAGGTTCACATTTAGGGTCACATTTAGGTCTATTTCAGGTAGAGTCACGTTTAGAGTCACAGTTGCACGTAGTTAGTTTTCGTTTTTCCTAGTGCACTCTAGGTGTTTGTCATATTGTCTAGCCCAGTTGAGTGTGTCACCTTGGTGCCACTTCACTGCATTCCCCTCCTAGGAACTTGAGTCTTTCCTCCAATGTCTGGAAAGAGGAAGAAGTTGCCTACAAAGCGGGGTCGGTCCAGTGAGGATTCGACCCCCAATTATGATGTATCGCGGCCATTAATGAGGGTGAGGTCGCCGACCGATCTCTAAGACCATCTGCAAGAACCGATCGTTTATCAAAGAAAAGGGTTTTCATCACTCTGACGACTTCTTCCGCAAACTATTGCACATATGGATACAAAGATTTTGCCAACCACCCTTAATCCACCGCGATGAGTTGCGGCGCGAGAATTTTACGCCTAATCTCGCTCCCACGTTGTCAAGAAGGTTCGGAGTGAGGGGGTGTGTTGATGACTTCAAGGCGGAGTCGATCAATAGCTATTATAGTCTTGATCAGTGTCCCGAGCCATTGATCGGCTTTACAGTTTACCCACCACCCCGAGGTTATTCGTCTTGACCAATGGCCAGGCGAGTAAACTTAATGCTGAAGGCCATGCTCAGCCCACTTCCAAGGCCAAACATTCGCCTATATCCCAAGGACCGGCATCACTTCATCACGTCGCGTCTCATTCGACGACGAATGTGTGTGAGGTGACTGCCAAGCGTGCCCTGCTCAACTATGCCATCATTCAGATATTCCTTTGATGCTGGCGTGTTATTTCTGCGGACGCCATCCTCCATAACCAAGACGCTAAGATAACTGGGGCACCCTTTCCTCATTTTTGGCTTATGTAAAGGAGCCTGGTGTCCCTTGGGCGATAATGAGGCGGGTTACACCCCATCAAGGCCATCAGCTTAAGAGGGACAAACCGTGGGTGTACCACGACCGGAGGGGGGGGCCCCACATCTCGCCATGAGCCCCGACCCAGGAGGAGCTCACCGACCATTCCAGCCCTCGCTTGGGATCCCCGGGCGATCCCCGTGGGATATTAGGCGCCTCGTCCCACCCACCTCCATCACCACCACCGCAAACACTCCGAGGTATTCCCTCTCCTGCCATCCCACCCCCCACCCGAGGACCCTGCCTCCCCATCGGGAAATGGCCTCATGCACCCCGGATCAGACCTGTGAGCACCAGAATCTTCCTCACCAAGGATATGGAGGCACTTCTAGCCGATATGTTGATGTTGTTGGCCAACCAGGCCTATCTTCTTCAACACTGTTAGCCGCTTCCGTGCTCACCGCTACCCTAGCCTACCAATTATCCGCCACCACTCGCCACCGCAGTGACTGGCCTGATCACCGTGGGAGTTCCCTTCTACCCTAATTGTTTTTGCCAGACACTGGATATTTTGTTTGGGGGGTGTGGGTGGTGATCGACTGATCGAGTTTTCTTAGCTTAGTTTTATGTTTATGTGTGCTGTAGTTTATTTGCATTTATGCATATTAGTTTACATTTCTGTTTGGTTTTATTTACACTTGCTTATCTTAGGATGTTTAGTTTTGTGTTTAGTCATGTTTGTGTTTTAGGTAGATCATATGCATGTGTAGTGGTGTCGTGTTAGGTAGTTGTGTGTGTGATGCCATGCTTGAGAGTAGGGGATTACTTTTGAGCCGAATCCACTAATGTCATGGAAGAAAGGATTCAATGGGTGTTTGAATGATCGGGGATTATGGTTGATACGCTGAGAGGCAGAGAGCGAATCACTCTCCGTTAGTCAAGAAACTATTTCTCAAGGAGCCTATCACACTCACACACAAATGATCTCTAGGGTATGCCTAGGTACCGAGCCCAACTACTAAGGTTCAACAAACCTTGGGAGTCTCTAAACACTAAAGAGATGGGAGACTGAATAAAAGAGGGATCGCCTTCAAGCCCCAATTTTAAAAAAGATAAAGAAAATATATATATAGATAGAGATAGAATAAGTGGGATCTTCCAACCTAATCCCAGGCACACCGAGGCCTTCAAAGCCCAATGCCCGAGCCAACCTGGCTCTAGAGTCATTGACTCCCACGCTCTCGCTACAAGGGACGTAAGATGGAAGCTCAAGAGCCTAGGGCCCCAGTCCGCTTGGAGTGTTCGAGGGGAACTCAATGCCCTGCTCCCCAACCAACCGGTGGGAGTCACCAACTAATCCCCCATGGATACCCTTAAATACAAACTTACAGCACTAGTTTTGTTCTATGTAGTGAGTAAATATATTAGATATTGCAAACTAGTATGCTCCGATCCTTTGTAGTTAGATTTTCCCACCAGTAGTCAGAACTCAAGCTCTGTGGGCATCTAACTTAAGTGTACACTAGAGGTCATTTATTTATACGCATAGGGTCATTGGGAAAGGCTATTGAATATATCGAGGTCGAGGCACTAGCCTAATTTCAATCGAGTTCAACCTAGTTCTTCGAATCGAACACCTTTGGGTAACCTTGAACTTCCAAATGTAATGACAGAGGAAAGGAATCTAGCCTAATTTGATCCTCTATCTATCGCATGGGCAAAGACTATCTTTTGTGTTAGACTATAGTACATGTGAGTGTGTGTCTGCGAGGTCATGGTTGCTTGTGGGACAAGCAAGAAGCTGTTCGGGGGTGTGATGAGTGCCTAAACACCAAAGTTATACCCGTGGCTACCTTACCGCCATGCTATTTTATATTTAAATACGTAGTTTTGTAGCTCGATATCTGAATTGGTGATTGGTTGTTTGTAGGCGAAAAAAGGGCAATTTTTGGCAGCATTTTGGTGCAGAGGAAGGTTGAGCATAAAGATGACACCAACTTCGCGACGTCCCAACGTCGCGACGTCCCAACGTCACGACGTTGAGTCAACATATAAAGAAGTCGCAACATCGCGACGCTCCAACGTCGCGACGTCAGCGCAAGTTTTGTTCTCTCATCAGTAAAAGAAAAAAGGGGCCGCGGAATTTGAGGATCGGAGATCATACCAACAGAGGCACGGAATTCAGAACAGGGTGACATCGACCTCGAAGAAGAACCCGTGATTTGTATTGTTCTTCATTTTGGATAATAGAACTAATGTTTTATATATCACCTATTGGTACTTTCTTATTCATTATGTTCTAGATCTATACCTAGGGTATTGTTGAACCCTGTCACATTCGAATGGATTAAAGTTTATTAATTTATATTATTCAGCCATTACTCTATGATTCATTATCGTCTCGCTTTACATCCTCGTGAATCACTCATATGGTGATGTTTGCCAACATTAGTGTGACCATACTAGAGATCCTGATCTGTGATGAGGATACCTAGGGATATGAGTAGAGAAGCCTTCGGTTGATTCGGTAAATAGAGATACTCCGAATCCGAAGGTGGCAATTAAGGTTAGAACATTAAAGCATTTTGGAGTACCGAGTTGGGGTAGAGATACACTCAACTCTACTAGCGAGATAGGCGAATACACCCCGAGAGAGGGTATCTCATAAGCAAGATCACCTCATTAATAAATCATAAATAAACTCGAATAATATTATCTTTAAGAAATAATCCATCAGTGTAAGGTGGGGAGACAAAGCCCTAGTCTCCATTACATAAGAATTCATTCGCATTAGTTTGCTTACTTATATATTCGATACTAAAATTTTCACACAATACGTATATCCGCATAATATTTGAAGTAAATCTCCTCAGAATCACCACCTATCCCCGTGGATCGACATCCGTACTCATTGGTACACTATAT
>JAEQBH010009470.1:0-64003 GCA_016808115.1 Tetrastigma voinierianum | reverse complement strand
ATTTTATGTCATTTTTTTTTAACAAATTTTATTCCATATTTTCCTTCATTCTCTTACCTT
Source organism: Tetrastigma voinierianum (assembly GCA_016808115.1). Classification (NCBI taxonomy): domain Eukaryota; kingdom Viridiplantae; phylum Streptophyta; class Magnoliopsida; order Vitales; family Vitaceae; genus Tetrastigma; species Tetrastigma voinierianum. The sequence goes on along the minus strand of JAEQBH010009470.1, from coordinate 63,943 downwards.
TACTTAAAGATTTAAAATATCGCTTCCAATGATATATCTAAGATTTGGGAATTTATAGATATACTCAATATTTGAAATTTACTTATATATCGATGGATATTTCTTACATAGATATCAATAAATATAAATTATTTAAAAATTTATTAAAAATGGTTTATAATTTTAAAATTTGATAAAATAAGAAATAAGTTGATCACCAACAAGCCGCTCCCTCCAACACCGCACAGGTTGTCAAAGAGGATGTCCTTTCCCGCCACCTTCTCGTGTCCGCTTGTGGATCGCTTCTGTAGGGAATCTCTATCAGGCTCGTTTTCTTCCTCGCTTCCACGCGCTCTTTTAGGTGAATTTTTTTGCCAATACTCCCATTTTTAAAGCTTCTATTATTATCGTGGTGTTATAATAATAAATCTAGATTTTATGGTTTAGGGGTTTGAGTCCATGGATTGTGGATGGATTTCTCGTTTGTAGTTTCAATATTATAGAATTTTGTGCTATGGTGCTTTTGTTTATGTTTTTTTGCTTAGAGACGATGGATTTGGGGAAATTTCAAATATGAGCTCGATGTTCTATAGATAATATTTGTAAGACCCGAGAAAATTTCAATTTTTGGAAAAAGGGTAAAATCGTAATTTCAGAAAAATCCAAAATTTTTCTAGATCTCGATGATGAAACGGATTTCACCGTTGGAATCCTCAGAAATCTAGCTCAACACGTTGAATTCTCGTCGACCCGAGACACCGACTTACACGCTTCGATAAGACGAGTTTCGTGCCAAACGAAATCTGAGGTGACAAAATCACGTATAACATGTACTCATAAGATACATGTTATGAGTAGAGAATTATCAAAATGTGACGGGGCCGAGATAATAAAATGTCAAAATTCAAGCCTGTGGATATGTATTTAGCGATCATGGAAATTATTTTAAAATGATAATAAAGACAAATACGATAGTATCTGCCTCCCTACAAATGAGAAATTGAGACTAAAAACGTGAGAAAACCAGAAAATTAGATGCAGTAGCTGATTTTGAGAGTTTTAGTGAGACAACATCCAACTTCTCTCTAGATTTGTAGGTGATCCGACCGTCGAAATCCTTCGGGCCAAGAAGGAAAGTTGTTCTATCATGAGAAGCCTACGCGATCCGGTTTCAGAGTTTCACAAACTCCGTGGGAGGTAGGTTTCATCCTAATGGAGTTTTACACTTTGTTTAAGTGTATTTACGATGTTCGGAAATGGACAGAGCATGAAATGTCGCTTTGATCTATCCCAAAGCTTGGAACCTAATTATTAGGAAATTTCAAACTCATTTGTGCCAGCCCGTGATCACGGGCTGTTTGGGTTGTAAATTGTATAAATTCAGAAACAAATTTAGTTGTAATGTGTATGAGGCCGGAAATGGCTATAAAATTCTAAGTTTCATAAGGTGAAATCAGATATCAGAGTTGATGAACAAGGACCTGAGGGTTTCACCGTTCACTTAATAGCACACGAATACAAATAAAAAATAAAATAATGAGTAATTCAAGTTGAATTGCTTCGTGGTTTGATAATTGTGCCCACGTGAGCTAATTTTGATGTAATGGATTGTGAAATTACATGATATGTTTGTGTGATTTAAATTATGAATATATGCATGATTACATATTTGCATGTGTTATATGATTGTATTTGAATTAAGGATTATGCATTCCATATGCACTAGGACACCCTAGAACGTACAGGGAGTGAGTGCATGAGGTGGTTTATCGAGAGAGTGGTTTCAGAGGGCTGACTAATACACATTTATCTGAGGGTAGTCCATATAAAACATCAATCGTCTGCTCGGCCCAATTGATATACATCAGAGGGTTGTCCACTAAGTAGATAATCTGAGTCGGTCCAATACTTATATCTGAGGGTTGTCCATAATTAAAAACAAATATCTTTGTTTTAAAATAATGTTTCTCATACGTATTTAGGTGCGAGAAATGAGGACTCCCGTGGCATGAGTTGATCATGCATTCACAGACACTTTACTGAAACGTGCTGCCTCATGGAGACAGATATAACTAAAGATATGAACTCCATTTAGGTGATTCCACTATCGATTAACTCACCCCTCGTCGAGGAAATTTATTATTTGTGTAATAGTGGAGCGTGACGAGACGACTATATCATAGAGGTCGCTTTTAGAAGAAAGCCAGTTGTGGCTTTGGTTTTATGGGATGTACAAATATGTATTAGAATTTTAGATTTTAATATATGTTGTATAAGAGTAAAACTTTAACTTCTTTTAACTATGGTATATAGTTGGTATGGTTAAGGAGTATCGCTTTATGGACCAGATTTACTTTACTCATATATATCTTATGATGTTGATGATTGGGACATGTGGTTCTCGGGGTAGAGCTCCCCGTGATAAGGGAGACTCGCCCATTTTCATGAGTCAGGCTCTGGTCATTGTCTCCGACATTCACGAAGTTTCCTTTCCACTCCACGACTGCAACAACGAACTCCCCGAGAATGGGGCGTCATAACATTAACATTAGTGATTGTAGCATTCTGGTGATTTTTGCCGATGGTCATGGCTTCCAATCTTGTATGTCCCATTTGTTGCATCCTTGCAGAGATTTGCTAAAGCTTACATTTATTAAAGATTTACTAGTGATACTTAGAAATAGTGAATGAGGCTATCATATCAAGAATAGTGATACCACAAATCTTTTGGTATAAATATTTGTTGTTCATTAGATTGCTTTATAATTCAAGTTTTTGCTCACTCATTTAAATATTATAGAATCCTCAGGTCATGGTAGCTTTTGTTTACGGGTTTTTTCACAGAGAGGGTGGATTTAAAACTTCCAAATATGAGTCGATGTTCAATAGCAGATCACATGAACGTTAGTGATTAGAAAATCTCAAGATTTTTAGTTTTAAATGTCATGCTTCCACTCCCTATCCGCTCCATTTTGCTACATGAATGTGAGCCCGATCTTTGCTACATACAATTAAAAAAAATCCCCACTCTAAAAGAAAGATCAATACGCAAGACGTTGTATCAATTCTTTAAAACCATTCACATCATGCATGTACAAGTCATGATTCAACTAACCTATAAAGAGCTCAATCTGAATGCTTTTTAATTTAGAAAGTAGGGAGCCCAAATTTTTAAGCCCCATCGAATTAATACGGTTTCCGAGGTCCTCACCTTGCACAACTGGTCAGTTACTTGTAAAATCCAAAAAAATTGTAAAATTTTAAAAATAGAAAAAATTATATTAATAATAATAATTGTCATAATAGCTTAGAGAAGTTTTGAAAATTTTCTAGATATCTGATGACGAAACTGACCGCACTGCTAAATTTGTCTCAAGGAATCTAGTGACCTGCAAAATTCTCACACCCTGACAATCAATTTTTTTTACTAGTTTCGTGATAAGTCAGTCAAGAATCTCTGGTGGATCTAGATTTTTACGAAACTTAAGCCGTGAAATGGTTGGAGCTAAGTCTATTTAAAATAAATTTAATCGAAAAATAAATAAATCTGTTTCGAGGTAGAAAATAGATCTCCATGAGAGATCATTACTTACGAAAAAAAAAGTCAAAAAGGAAAACAAAGGAAGGATAACGAGAGTGAGAGTATAAAGAGAGCAAGCAGTTGAGAGCGGTAAAGAGAGAGAAAAAGAAAAATTTCTCTTCTTATAAGATCTACTAAATCGGACCATAGGTTTTGTCAGAAAAGGCAAAGTCGATCCACACATTGCAAGCTACGCTGTGTATCAAAATTTCGAGTTTCATTAAACTCCACGAGGTAGGAATTTTCCTACTGGGGTTATTTTTACTCCTAAAGAGCATTTAAGGCTTGAGGTTTTCTTTAGAGGCCATAAATTTTATTCCCAAATTTTTGGGATGAGAATTTTAGGAAAATTTTGGATTGTTTTCAAACAAATAGCCGACTCTCAAGACTGCTTGATAATTCTAGCTAATTTTCTGAATCAAGTCATAGTTCGAGTTGAATTTTCAAGACTATTTTTAGTAGTCTGATTGCCCGGGGTTTTGTTTTAATCAATCGATGTCTTCGTGTTTTGTGGTGTTTTGATATTACAAGAATTACAACGAGCCATGAAGGGACCAAGAGGTGCCTTTATGTGAGTCCGAGATTTGGGCCATTTTGCAAAGCATGTTGGAAAAATTAAATAAAATGCCATGTGTGTAAAAAATAATGTTAATATGTGTTTATGATGTATTAACATGGAAATAATGATGAATAAAATTTTATGTAGGAAATATAATTATCCGAATTTTATAAATGCTGTGATGTATCTCTTATTATGCAATGTAAAGAGTATGATATAAATATGAAATGGCATATCAGATTTTATATGCACAGTGGATATCAAGACATTAGGTGTGTGTTCATGGGTATGGTCATCCATCAATGTTGATGAATGGGCAAGACTCAGATTTCTTGACGACATGTCCAATAAATGTCTCACTGGGCTAGAAAATATAAAAAGAAATATAAATAATGTGTGTCATCGAAAGTAAGAAGAGGGTCATCAATCCCCTCAAAAGTTAAGCCCGGAACATGGGTGGGGTGAGACCAAGCAGACGATCCAAAAGCTATACTGGGCAGAGACCTGAACAGACTGAAAGTTCTATTGCCCAAAGAAGACACACTACCATGGTTATCACATAGACTCGAGTCAATAGAGTCGATTGACTGGATTACTTGCCCATCGATACCAGATTGGTACTCAGCAGCCGATAAGTGGCTCTCGCTTATGTGTGTCAATGGTACTACTAAAGGATTTTACTGTCACACTTAAAATAGGCATGGAGGAGCTCTGTGGATAGACTCCTGGATATGGGTGTGACACCCCCGACCCACCACCCACGTGCGATGTAGGCGAGGTGTCACCGTCTCATCACACTTCTATACATATGCATACATCTAAATATATCGTGATTATTTAAAGATGCTTATATATATATATATATATATATATATATATATATATATATATATATATATATATATATATCATATTTACTTATCATATCATGTTACATTTCTTATCAATGCTCATATACATTTCGATGTTATATCTAAGCCATTTGTTTTATGTCATGTCGCATAAACCTTAGAAGTGATAAAGGAAACTATAAGGCGCCTGGCGCTGTATCATCAGACGGGAAACAAAGGGGTCTATAAGGGCCCACATAACAGATTATCAGGCGATAATGACTATCTATAAGGCCTGCCAAGATGTCGTTATCATCAGGACAGATAATGACTCATCTATGAGGGCCCGAAGACGCTCGTTATCATCATTTGTGACAATGACCATCTAAGCAGGCCTCAAGGTCGTGAATGACCCAAATAGGCCAACTGACAAGACTTTAGACTTGTTTTTCCCCTAATAGTATGTCCATCTATCCTCTACTGTGCTCTAAGGCATAATCTATTTGTATTTTATGTTCAAGATATATCTCATTCCTAATAACATTATCATCCATGATCAAAATAATCATAAACCATTTATTCAGATCTTTTCATTTTTCATTCATTATTATATTATTAATAACTACAAGTATTTGTGTATGCTTATGAGCTATTTAATATCTTCCCAATTCTTATCAAGCTATATGGATGGATTCTAGACTCAAAGGGTTTCCAATGAGTTCAAGAACATCCGAACTGAGTTCTGACGGGTTAGAAATTCTCACCATCCAAGTCAGCGCTTCTATGAATAAGAATCATGAGCCAACTTACAGGTCTACTATTTTCAGATTCTAACAAATACGAGTTCCAATTTCATCAAGTTATATAAGGATGTATTTTGGAATCAAAGGGCTTTCCATAGAGTCCAAGAACAATTCGAAACTGAGTTCGGGACAAGAAATTATGATCATCCGGTCAAGGCTTCCTATAAAATGCTGACTACGAGCAGAACTAGTGTGGTCTCACGTTTTTTCGTGATTTATAATCTAATATGAGTCTCCACCCCACTCAAGCCATACGGATGGATCCTGCATCTGTTTATAGTCCACACTTTCGTGATTCCTCAGCAGGCTCCCGCGTCCTAACTCACCATAGATATCCTCATTCTCACGGCTCTTCCGTAGATTCAACCCAGACGGTGTTTTGGCCACTGGGCATCTCGCACCAACCCAGCTACTAGCTCACTGGCACCTGCATGCTTCCCATCGACCAGCACTCCGCATCTGCCCGACCCCATGCCAGCGAACCTTGCCGTAACGCAGGATATTCGCGAGGACCTAATTAAGGGTACCCCGAGTGGTCACGGGCGGTGCTGGACTCACACAAAGTCCAAGCACATCCAACGGAGTTCTACGAAGAAATTATGACCAATCAAATCAAGGCTTCCTATGAACAATGATTATGAGTATAATCAAGTAGGCTCTACTGCTTTTCATGATTTCCTCGATACAATATGAGTACCAATTTTATCAAGCTATATGGATGGATTCTATACCAAAGGATTTATAGAGTCTAAGAACATCCGAAACTAAGTTTGACGGTTAAATTACGATCACTGAAATATGTTCTGAGAAATTTTGACAAACATCTCTCCTAAACCCTAATATTTTTAATACAAATATTCCTAATCAGGATTACAATCAATCAACCTAAGTCCAAACACAACCAAACACCCCCAAAACACAACCAAACAATTCCAAATACATATATAGGGAAGACCTTTATGGTTTGCTAACCCCATCTTATATAATTAATGGGCCAGAGAGCTCTAAGTCTCAAAATTGGGAATCCATGCTTAGTTTCACAACCCCAAATCAACCACAAATCAAACCAAAACACTCCAAATCTAGTCTAAAACTGTCAAACACCTTCACCAATATAATAAGGTAGGGTTCTTAGACCCAAATTCATCAAAAAACAAAAATGGTTTATGGTTTGATTTTTCCATACAAAATCCATTTTTCCATACAACCCAATGTCTCCACATGATTTCTTCTGGTGAATGATTCTAAATATATGTTCTTATAGTTTCACTGTGTAGTATATTAAAAGCCAATAGAATTTCTTAGTCAAAAACAGAGATCTTATCTATATCCTGTGTTTATAAAAGTGAACTTTATCCAATTAGGATATATATGACATGCTAAATATTAGATCGATGCTTATACACAGTATCATGATAAAATTAGTAATGATGTATGGGAAGAAAAACTAAAAAGGTGACATTATGGTATAATAATGTGTCATTTACTAACATTTAAATGTCGAGGACTTAAGCAATTAAGGTTAATATGGGAGTATGAATAGAGGGGAAGACAAACGTATTCCATTTTTTTTCTCACAAAGACTAAGGCACCCGTAGGGAGGAGAGAAAAGAGCAAGAAGGGAGAAAAGAAGAGTAAGAGAGGAAGAAGCATGAGAAAATAGCAATGAGGATCAAAAGGTATGTTTTCATTATGGAATCAAATGTCTTTTAGATATCTATGGTTATCGTGTAGATTGCTAGGTTTTCTATGGAGATCAGTTGTTTCAAAACCTAGGGTTTTGCTGAGAGATCACACAAACTCCTTGGATTTCTTGAAAATAGGTGGTAAAACCCATATGGTACATGATAGTTATGGAATCCTCTTTAAATTGATCCATGGGTAAATCAGAGATAATTGAGTTAGGGCTTGTCTCTGAACCCTAAATCCAATTATCATATTTCGGCTGAGTATGGGCCACCATATTAGAATGGTATTTGGAGAAATTTATGGAAAGGTTTTGAAAGAAGATAAGTAGGAAAGAGGATTTGAAGAAAAGAGATGCCGCAGATGAGACTGAAATGGTTTCTAAGTGTATATGGACTATAGAGTTGAACTGATTAAAATATAAAATGGAAGCAAACACAAATTCCTACAAAATAGACTTCAAATAGAATCAAACATATAGAAATAGCATCACACCCCATTATAGCTGGCCCAAAATTTACTCCAAAGTGCAGGGCCATGTGTGTTTAACACCTAGTTCTCAGACAGGAAACGCTCCGCTTCAAGCTCGACCATTTCCGTCATATCTTTGACCATAACTTGCTCATTTCTTTGATCCGATTTGAGTGATTCAAGTTGCTAGTTAAAATAGACTTCTATGGAAAATTTATCTGTTGAAGTTCAAGTAAATTAGATCCCAAAGTGCCCATAAAATTTTGTCAAAGTGGTTTTCTTTTTTTTCTTTTCATGTGCAGACTGCTATGCCAAATCGAGTCATCTAGATTTAAAATACAACAATTGTGTTATGTGGTTGAGTATTTTAGAGAAGGAATTTTAAATTGAAAATTTAAAGAGACGCTGCTACTGATATGAAGAAAATGAATTTATCTGAGAGTTCATAAATTTTGAAGACCATTTTAATAATTTTTTGAGTCATAAAGTCTATAGAGACACAAAAAGGTTGGCCAAAATGAGTGGGTTTTAGTGCTTAAGAGTAATTTGTTCATTCGTTTAAATGAATGTATGGTGGATTAAATGGAAGTTATGGTTAATGGTTAATCAGGTTTTCTTTAAAGGCAGTGACTACTGGACGGAACGAACTCGACGGAAGCAATGGATTGAGCACTGAATCGAAATTAAAACGAGCATTTTAAAATTTGAGTTTTTAAAAGTGAATGACGAATGTTAAACCGAAAGTTTTATTAAAATGTTTGGTGTAAATGTTAAGGCATATGGAATGTCTTATCTTGCATCAATATATATTTATATGTATATGAAATATATGCATATGTTAAGGTATTATGAAAGTTTAAAATGTAAAGAATGCATATGTGTTTAATGATAAAGTAAAGAATTTAATGATTTATAAAATGTATTTTAAGAAATGTTTTATCATGGTTACTCTAAACTTCTATGCGATCATATGACCGGAGTATCGGCCGAGTTACCTTAATCGTGTAAGGATTTTGAGGGTAAAGTATAGGTTACTAAATCGAGGGAGGGAATTAGTGTCTAGAGTACATCCTTACACGTGATAAGGTGCGTGACTGAACCCTATGCAAAGCGTGAGTTTCTCCAGCGTAGTGCTAAGACCGAATGTGACTGCTTCCTCACCGCGCATCTTCGAAACTGCTTTTGTGTTTATTCTCTCGGTTCCATCGTAAAGAAAGCAAAGAAAGAAAGGAAGAAAGAAAGAGTTTAAGGTATAAATGGATTTTTAATTGTATAAGCAAAGTTTAAGGTATAAATGGATTTTAAATTGTATAAGTATTTATTATAAAGAAAGAAAGTTTATGTATAAATGGATTTTTTAAATTGTATAGTATTTATTGTAAAGAAAGAAAGAAAGATTAAGGCATAAATGTTTAAGGCATCAATTGGATTTTAATTGTATATGTATTACTTTGATATATACCTAAAATGTTATTTTAATGAAATTGTACACTCACTGGCCTTTTAGTCATTCTTTTCCATAGTTTCCAAAATATTTTCAGACTTTAGACAGTGCACTGATGTGAGTACCTCCGTGCAAAAGGGAGTTGAGCTTATCGAGAGACAACGGTATGTGAACCGCATTGTATAAATAGTTTGCATATTTTATATGTCGAATACTTTGTCATGTATATATGCATATATGGATATATTTTGAAAAGGAACTACTTAAGCGGTCGGCTTAAGTCCGGCTCAAGCCCAATCTTTTGAGAAAAAAATGCATGGAATTAAAGAAGTTTGGAATGTTTTGATGATTTGAAATGAATAAATGTTATGTGTATATGGTTTGATTGGGTTGTTTTATTTATGAAATTTAAACTAGTTTCGAGGTTGAAGGATTAAGATTAGGAAGTGTTTTTAAATGTTTTCAGGTTTATAAATTTGGGAAAGTCCTAAAAACAAATATAAACTCTACCAATTTTTCTCGAAAATCTAAGTGTTTGAAAAAGAAAGAAAAAAAAATTATCACTTTGGCCTCGCATTATTTACTAAAGATATGTTATGATCAGGTGTGGGTTCGGGTCATTGATTTTATTCGACTGCTTACGAAGTTTCTATATCCATCGAGTTGTCAAAGTGGTCCCCAGTTCATGAGGTTAATCCGGCCTGATCCTTCATCTCTTCTTCCTCTTTCTCTTCTCTTCTCCTATATTCCTTCACTCTATGTTTTGTTCTTCTCCAATGAGAGACCAAATTAATCTCAAGCCTCGACCTTTAATTTTCATTTTATTGCACTTTGTCTCTCAAACTCTCCTATATATTTGCAAATCAAGTTATGCCATTTATATAATAACTTACTCTATCTTCTTATATTATGTTTTGTGTCCTATTTGACAAGTTACAAATTTACTTCCTCAGATTCTCGCATAAATTTCCCTGGTTTCAAAATTCTCACTTAGCAAAATAATAATTATTTAAAAAATTTCCAAATGCACTAATAATATACTCTAATTATGTTTAAAACAATTAGGTCAGATTAAAGCATAATCTCTCCCTTAAAATAATTTCTGGCCCTCAAATTTTTAACTGTGAGCGAAGAGTCGAGGGATATTGCGCTCATAGCTGCTTCGTCCCAAGTAGCTTCTTCCCCACATGGCGCTGCCAAAGCACTTTAACTAACTGCACTTGCTTATTCCGCAATCAAGTTTCACCTCTCGAGCCGTATCAGCTTTAGCTACCATATGACAAATCTCTGTTCAGATTGCACATCCGCACTCGAGTATGTGTGACTCAATAGGAGCTGATTCCCAAGATCGACACACGAAACACATTGTAATTTAGCACTTGGAGTGAGTGCCAACGATAGCTTCATGTACAATCTGCTCCAAAACCTCATATGGTCTATGAAACTTGACCAATTTTCCCCTTACCAAACTATAGAATCTTTCCCTCCACGATTTATTACTTTTAAGAAGACCTTGTCTCCCCACTTCATATGCATGTCTCTCATCTTCTAAATCGCATAAGATTTTGTCATCACTAGCCGCCTTTTAACCTTTCCCGAATAACTCGCACTCTCTTCGATTCACTAGCAGTCCTGACTAACTACTTTATTCATTTAACTCCGTCCAACACACAGAGTTTTACATTTCGCCATACAAGGCCTCGATGGTGCCATACTAATGTTTGACTGAACTATTGTTATAAAAATTCCATCAATGGAATATACCTATCCCAACTTCCCAAAAATCTAATACATCCCTCAAGCATATCTTCTAACACCCGAATAACTTTTCGTGATCGGTCCATCTCGTTTGTGGATGGTGCAGTGCTAAAATTTAGTCTTGTACCAAAAGTTGACTGTAATTATTTCCTGCACTGACTTAAACCGTGGATCGCGGCTCTGACACTATCGCATAAGGGAATCCATGCAATCCGAGGAATTTTACTCACATGTTCTAGACGATCCATGGAGGAAATGGAGTTCGATTGGTAGGAAATAGCGACTTGGTCAACTGGCCCACAATTAACTAAACCGCATCATGCTCTAAAGTAGGAAACCGTGATACGAAACTAGTAATGTTATCCTACTTCCATCGGGAACTGGAAGGATTCAATAAATCGATGGTACTAAAAGTTATGCCTTACTTCCCGACACGCTCGCATACCCAGACACGTAATCATAATGTCCTTTTCATCCTCGCCACCAATAAAACTGCTTTCCAAGTCCTGTGGACATCTTATTACCTGTGACGACTATAAATATCGATATGAGCCTTAAATATAAATTTTTTCTTTAGCCTTATCATATGGCAATACATAATCTATTATGGAAATACAAACTTCCACCTTCTTTCACCGGAACTCCCTGGCCTCGCCACCATCTCTAACCATATGTGACTTTTCATAGCTCTTCATCATTTCCGTGCATCTATAATCATTTGCTTTAAAACGGGTCATGGTCTAGTCGAGCCAATATAGCTCCATCATCCAATCACTGTAGGATGTAGTGATATCATACAAACATTTTTCTATTTTAAAGCACGGCTAATACATTAGCCTTTCCGGTGGTAGTCTATGATGCATTCATAATCCTTGAATAACTCTAAACTACTTTCTTTGTCTTTAACTATTTAGCAAGTACTGGTGACTCTTATGATCGTGTAAATTCTCAAGATTTTCCCATATAAGTAGTGCTGCTATATTTTCAAAGCAAATGTCTAGTCTCACCGAGGTCATGATGGGATAATTGCTCATGCATTTTCAACTCCGAAGCATAAGCCACCACTTTCCCATACTGAATCAATACTTAATCCCAAAACCAATGCCCCAAAGCATCACTATACAAGGTATACCTTTTCCCCGAAGTAGGTCAAGTACACATTGGTGTCAACCAAAGATCCTCTAACTATTCAAAACTATTCCGACATTTGTCCGTCCACTCAAACTTTATTCCTTTCCTTAGTAACTCGTGAGCTGAGAAGCCATGACAAAAGCCTCTCACAAATCTTCTCTATAATAACCTGGTTAGGCCTAAGAAACTTCTCACCCTTAAGCATTCTCGAGGTGGTTTCCAATTCACAACTACTAATCATCAGAGGTCAACTCTTATACCTCCTGACACAATATGGCCTAAGAAGGAAACATCTCTTTAGCCAAAAATCACATTTAATGAGTTTAGTATATAACTTTTCTCTTGGGCCTACAGACTCATTTCTATATGTTATTCATGTTCGTGGCATCCCGGAATACACCAGATGTCATCAATAAAGACCACTACAAACCTGATCCACATAGGTCTATCACCCTATTCATTAAATACATGAATGCCAGCTTTGGCAGATTAGTCAACCCAAATGGCATTACCAAAACTCATAATGGCAAGTATCTGCTCCTAAATGCGGTTCGCACATCTACCCTTTACTCATATGATAATATCCAGACTCGCAGTCGATATATTCTAAAAGACACCCACTCTTTCAATTGATCAAAAGATCTTCGATTCTAAGAATGAGCACTTCTTGTTTCTTCACCGGGTCACTCCTATCGATCCGCTCGATAATCGACGACATACGTAGAGTGCCATATTTCTTTTCACAACAAAAACAGTGCACCCCAAGGCTAAACACCGGGACGTACAAACTTTATCTAAAAGATCTCAGGTCGAAGCCTTCAACTCTTTCAGCCTGCAGAGCCATACAAGAGGGTGCTCTTCAAATAAAGTCGCCCTCGTACCCACTCAACAGAGAGATCCACTTCTCTTTCAGGTGGTACTCCCAATAATTCCTGAAATACATCGTGAACTCCTTAATCACATAAATATTTGCGAAATTAATTTGCTCTTTCACAATGGTCATGTCAAACCCCGGCTATTCACATCGACACAACTACAACCCGCACACTTTGGTGCAAAATATAGATTTCGAAGAAAGCTATGACTCACCCACCGTCCTCCACAGGAACATGGCTGAAATCTTGGCTCAATGGGATTTCAATAGAATCTAAGAACACGCGGAAATGGAGTTCCGACAAGAAGTTATGACCGCTCAAGTCGAGGCCACCAACTTAAAATGACTATCAGGTCTCACTCAGACCCCTCGCTGCACACCATAACGCGGCCGCCTAATTTTGAATGATTTTCTCCTCGAGTCCAGAAAGGCTGGAATTTGATATACCTAATTCCGTGAGATATGTTCTCTTATAAGTCTAATCTACCTAGAAATTTGAATCACTCAATTCAGATGAGTGATGACCAAGCACAATAAAACATACCATGGGGTCAAGAGGAAAACCGGATAATAAATCCCTCGACACACACACACATACCCTTAGACAATTAAACCTAATAGGAGCAAAACCCTTCCTCAAATAAATTGATTTCGGGACATGCCTCTTTCGATTTTCGTGAAAACCAACCTTGACCTTGGCAAAATCTGTGGATCTCCTGCACCTACACATAGCTCGTCATAAGAGAGCACTTTAACTCGATCCGCTGAGTTTCACTGGCAAACTCTCGTGAAATAACCTAAAGCTTGCTTTTTTCTCCTCTTCTTCTCTCTCTAACGCTTTGTTCTAGAGACCCTAAATTGTGAGATATTTTTTTATTTTAGATATTTTCTCCCGGAGTATTTATACATGAGGCACGTTACCACATCTCCATGCCTACGCTTCCCAGTCTGCTACTAAAGAATTTATTTTTGCCTCGCTTTAAATTTCATCTATCATAAATTGACATTCTTTAAATATTTGTTATTTTTCTCGGGATTTTCTAAAAATCTCCTTTAGGGTCCACTCGAGGCACGCTTCGAAATTTAAAATCACATTCTTAATTCAACTACCGCTCCTGGATTGATTTCGCGAGACGATTTCAACGCTGCTCGCTTCGCCATCTCGATATCTAAAAACGACAGTTTTAGGCATGTCCTAATCTGACATAATTACCATTTTCGTGTCTTTCATAAATGGCAATTTGAAATTTTAGCTTTTTCTGCCCTATAATATATATCCATAAATTTCAAGTACCAATATATCCGAACTCGACATTTTAATCAAAAATGTTAGGAGAATGAAGAAAAATAATGAATAAAATTTAGAAAAATAACAATATATACATATTTAAATAAAATAAATAATTTATATTTATAGAATGAAATCAATTTATTCATTATATTTATATATTTATAATCAAAGTATTAATATATACATTACATTTATAAAATAACATTTTTATTTGTTTTATCAAAATTTAAAATTATAAACAATTTTAATTACTTAAATAATTTATATTTTATGGATATTTATGTAAAAAATATCGATCGACATACATCTGAGATATAAGATATATATCTCCGATACATTACATTATCGGATATCCAAAATCGAAGTGTTAATATATACATTACATCATAAAATAACCTTTTACTTATTTATCATATTTTAAATTTATAAACAATTTTTAATGAATTTTAAAACAATTTATATTTTATTGATATTTAGGTAAAAATATCCACTGATAAATTTCCGATGTATCGGATATATCCTTTATATTCGATATATCTTCGATATTCTAATATTTGTAAAGATCCGAGAAATTCCTATTTATGGAAAAAGGGAAAAATCACTTGACATAAAATCTGTAATTTTGCTAAAAACTGTAATTAATTTCTAGATCTTGATGATGAAACTGGATTTCACTGCTGAATCGCTCTACCTAAATCTAGCTAGCACGCAAATTTCGTTAAATTCCGAGATACAGAGTTGGCACGCTTTACTTATGCCACGACACACAGAAAACGATTCGACGCACTGAAGTCACATATAACACGACTCATGTCCACAGCCAGATGTAGTATATAAACGACGAAAATAAGGTCTAGATAGTGCCACATCAAAGACGAAACGGCTGACATAATAGCACTTGGGATTTGTTTATTAATAGGAGGACAAAACACAAATAGTGTCATCTCCTACATATGAAAAAGGAAGAGAAAACTTATATAAAAAACCGATAATTTTTCGGCCTTTGATCTCATTTCAGAGACATTCTCCTTCCTCTCTAAGCTTCATGTTGATCCGACCATCGACTGGCCTTCGACAGCAGGAGAACCCGCTCTACGCGAGAGGCTCTCGCGCGCATCAGACGGAGTTCTCAACTCCAAGATATGCCTTACCTTGCTTTATTCTCGTTTAAGTGACTCATATAAATGTTTCTATTGGTCAGGCCTGAATCTACCGCTTGATCTGCTCCAAACCTCGAACCGAAATGTCATTTGAGACTCACTATCAGCTTCAGATCAGTCCTACTGACCGCTTCGTTAAATGTGTGATGGATGATTCCATAAATCATGTATTTGCGTGGATTGAAATTTTAAATGGCCGAAAACTGCTCACACAAATTAATCGACGACAAGGTTCTGATAGAACAAAGAACGAGGGTTTTACTTATTCCCCAACAAGAATCACAAAATATAAATCATGGTAATACGTTTGGTCAAGTAATCCACACATCGAATTGTTTGTGTTTGATCATTAGCCCACAGCTAATTTTTGATGTTTGAAATGATAATTATAATGATATGATTGTGTGATTTATTTTAGCGTGGAATATTTTCATGTATATATATTCAGATGTGAATTAGACTGATTGGAATTTAGATATGCATTCCATATGCACCGGAACATCCTAGAACTATAGGAGGAGTGCATTTATAAGAGCTCTATAAAAAAATTCGCTCTATGCACTAAAAAATGTTAATTATCTGAGGGTAGTCCAATTTAAAAATATCAATCAAGTCTGAGCTGTACCAACTGATATTCATCGAGGGTAGTCCATTAGTATCAAGCAATATATCAACGTCTGAGCTACCCAATTGATATATATACACCTGAGGGCTGTCCACAAACTAAAAACTATAATTCTATTACGAGGCTTAGGCGAGGAGAGAGCCTTGAGGACTTCTGGATTCCGAGCTGGTCATGACATCCAAGCAGGACTCGCACTAGTTTCAACGTACGCTTATTTCGGGAGCATCAGACCGCACTTAAAGCGAGAGAGTCTACTTGGGTGGCGATTCCACTAATAGCAATAGCTCACCCCCAATGTGGGAATTCTATTATTTGCACAAGAAGCAAGACGACGGCCACTCATGTGAAAGCCACTTTAGAAGAAAGCCGAGTCATATTTTGATTTTAAGTACTGCATTACATATATTAGAATTTTGTATTTTATTACGTTATTGTATAAGTAAAGAAATTTAACTCTTGAGAATGTATGTTTATGGATATTGTATTATGGGCCTAAGAGGTCAAGTGATCCATATTTGTATTATTGCGATTGCATTTGGACATGAGACAGTGCTTCACGCAAGTATCAGAGCGGGTAGAGTTCCCTGCATAGCGAGATTCCGCCAATTTTCAAGAGGAGTCAGAACCTGGAGCATCCATACGATTCATGAGTCGACGGTAGTAAACTAATTAAAATTCTGTAAATCACACACTCATTTATTTGATATATCCAGAATTCCTAAGTATCAATATATCCAATAAAACCGATATTTTAATATTTTAATAAAGGTAAGAGAATGAAGGAAAATATTTGAATAAATTTTTAAAAACATATAAAATTTAAGTCTATGAATTAGAAAAAATAGAATAAACATGGGAAGGCATGAAATAAGATTGAAAATATAAAATATAAAATAAATAGATTTAGTAAAATTGTTCAAAACTTATATTAAAAAACTTAAGATTATAGGTTCAAGGTATTTATTTTTAGTTATTAAGGGATAATTATTTGTCCCACAAAGTGAGAAAAACATACAAACACAACATCCACATATTACCCATACATATTTCCCCAATTACAAATCAACGCTACTCTGATTATAAAGTAAAGTATTTAATTTTTTAATTTTTTTTTACTTTTTTTATTATAATGTTGTAGTATTATGTTCTTTCATTTCCACCTTAAACTTTGAAACTAGAACATTCTTATTTTCAAAATTTAAAATTTTGAAAATAATTTTAATATATGATATGATTTTTCACATTTCATGCAAAGAATGCTACTTTTATATATATTTTGATATCGAATGTTACTTTTTATATATATTTAAATAAATAAATAATTTATATTCATAGAATGAAATCAATTATTCATTATATTTATATACTTAAAATTAAAGTATTAATATATACATTATATTTATAAAATAACCTTTACTTATTTTATCAAATTTAAAATTATATACAAATTTTAATGAATTTTTAAACAATTTATATTTTTTATTGATATTTATGTAAAAAACATCCACCGATATATCTGAGCATCTATGATACATTGGCCAAAACTAATCTTTTACTTATTTTATCAAAATTTAAAATTATAAACAATTTTAAATGAATTTTTTGAATAATTATATTTTATCGATATTTACGTAAAATATCTGATCGATATATCTTCGAGAGCACGGGAGATATCAAAAGATATTGAAGATACTAGATGTATATCTCGATTCCTTATAATTACCTGACACGAAATCAAGATAATATATGTGTATATATATATATGTATATATATATATATATATATATATATATATATATATATATATATATATATATACAGCATTTATAAAATAATACTTTATATTTTATCAAATTTAAAAATTATAAAACAATTTTTAATGAATTTTAAATAATTTATATTTTATGGATATTTATCTAAAATATCCACTTATATTCTTTGATATATCCGATATATCCATGACGCCTAAACCCATCTGACTACCCGCTTAACTCATGGAATCCACTACTGCCTGCTGGCCTGGCCACTTTAGAAAATCTACGGCAGCCCTCTGTGACATGAGCCTTCACCAAATACACACTCGCAACACCGTCCCAAACAAATTCCAATATTTTCGCAATGACGAGTAAAACCGCCACTCGGGGCCTATAAACAATACTCATCATACTACAAACAACTATATTCAATAGTTTCCAAAAAGAGTTAATCATTTACTTTTATACAACACATATATCAAAATTCTCAAACTTTAATACATGTAACATCGCTGCCAGCCAATAACCCATTTTCTTCTTAATCTCAAATTTCAGGATTGTTTCGCCCTCGCACGCCCATATACCCGTAAAGTGGGGGTCCCACGACTCGGCAGCTAAAGCTCAAGAGGTGAGACCACTCTGCTCGCTACCACCACCTAAGCGCAAAGGCAACGTTCAAATTTAAGCACACGCTCAAGAAACGACAATCATACTCTTGAATGGCCCATGACCAACTCGCATCCCGAATCTCACTCGACTTCTCATACCTTACTAAGCCTTGTATGAGAATTTATCGTTAAGAAAGGGCAACCCTCCGATGAATATATATCAATCAATAGTCCGACGATTGATATATATTATTTGTTTGTGAACTATCTGATGAATATCAATTGGGCCATCTGACGATTGATATTTCTAGTTTGACTACCCTCCGATAATTAACATTTTAGACTACCCTTCGAACTCGTTTAGACTCATCTCATGCACTAACTCCTATATTCCTAGGATGTTCCAATGCATATAACGCATGATGCCGCTCCACTGGTCAATCACATGCAAATATATAAACATGAATATACTCGCATAAAAATTAAATCACACAAACATGTTATGTAATTACTACTGTAATACATCAAAATTAGCACACTGGGGCTAATGTTCAAACACACAAGCAATCATCTGAATTACTTAACCAAACACACACTCTCACGAAAATGTATTCTTAAATGACACTATTTCGGGAATAGTGAAACTTCGCTACTCATTCCCGAAAAATCACAAATCAACTAACACCTCATGGAACTACAATCCACTACCATTCCTGCTAATCCAAATCCATCCATGATTTAAAGCAAATATTTTGGAATTAAAACACCCAAACAGCTCCTCAAATTTCCTCGGCGCCTCACGCCAACACGTAAAATCCTGTGGCCTAACACCCGGCCCCATGTTCGGGGACCGATCAAACCGCCTCACGGCCTCAAACCAACCGAAACACATCGAAAAACACTTAAACGAGAGGCAAAACTCTGGCAGGAAAATCCCACTTCTCGAGGGTTTGTCAAAACTCGCAACCGGTCCACGCGTAGCCCCTCCGCGTGTAACGCTTTCCCTTCTCGTCCGTCAAATCCAACTGGTCCGATCATACAGATTTCTGCAGGCTCGAGACTCTCTAGAATCACTCATTTTGTCTTCTCCATGCCTATCAAAATCCCTTTCTCTCCCATTTCACGTTTCATTCTTGATTTTAAGTGGAAAAGAAACACTATTTGATCTTTTCGTCTTCTGAAAATGACTTAAAATCAAACTTAAATGACCATTACGCCCTTCTATTCCTGTATTTGATATTCTGCACTACTCCTAATATTCATTTTCATCATTTCTTTACTCATACTCACTTATGGCACATGATTACATGTTATATATGCTCTTCGTCAGATCGAAATCGACACTATGACCTTAAATGCGATGCTCAAAAACGCGCGACCGACTGGTCTGTAAAAATTGGGCGAATTTTTCGTGGTTAAATATTTACTGAGACGATTCCAACGGTACAATCCGTTTTGTCATCCGAGATCTAGAGAATTAATTCCGGATTTTTAACCGAAATTACAATTTTGTAATCGAAATTACGATTTTGCCCTTATTCCAGAAATTGGAATTTCTCGGGTCTTACATTCTCCCCTCCTTAAAAGGAATTTCGTCCCGAAATTCGAAACGATCTTTATCAACCACATGTATCTACAACATGCACTCTACCATGCATGTAAACAGTCATTTAAATCTTAAACGACTAAACTACGTAGACTCATCCCTAAACAAGCAGGATAGGTGGCCCGCATCGTGTCCCCGCTGTCCCACGCTGACTCCTCCACCCACAAGGCCGCCATAGCACTCTCATTCACCTTCACGGCCTTGCGCTGCAATACCCGATCACGCTTATTAACACGTACACCTGGCCCCTCTCCCTCGAAGGTCCCATCCGTGTCAACCTCAACCGTCCCCTCAATCCACCGCCATGAGCCGATCCGAGCATATATATCGCAGCATGGAGACGCAACACCCTCGTGACACCGACATACCGGGCGGTGAATGCCAACCAGACGCCAATGTCTACCTCCTCAGTATCTCGCCAAAGGTCCAATGAATCTTTACGATAAATTTCCCTACGCTTCACGAACCCGATCACCTCCCTTAGAATCACCTTCAAGAAACGCGCGGATCACCAACCTCGAACCCTAAGGGTCGACGGTCGTACATTTAGCATAAATCTCTTCCACCGGCCCGAGCCGTGAGGAAGACGCCTATCAGATCAAGCCCACCTTTCCTGAGGTGTCTCTAATCATCAGGACCGCTACGGAGCCTCTCCACCCTATCCACAAACTGACCTACATGGCCTCCCATACACGGTCCCATACTGGGCCATCCGTATACTCCCAGAATCGTTGTCAGAGGCGAATTCCACTCAAGGGCAATTGCTCCTCTACTCTTATGACCCAGACATTATGCTCACGGCTATGTCCTCTAAACCCACGATATAATCCAGACAATGTAATCTCACACAACCTTTGCTCGTGTGTAAACACTAACCTCCAAGGTCATAATCACTCCGACAACCACCTGCATCGATAACTCAATCCACATGCCATGCATGACATCCATATACCGAGCCCTTGCTAGCTCAACAACACCCAATGCAATTTGGGGCAGAACCAAACCTCGAGTCACTTTAATTTATCACTCAACTCTAAGTCTATGTGATAATTTAACCGCAGGTTTTCTACATCGGCAAACATAACGCTTTCTTACACTTCGAGCCTCGTTATACTTCCTAATTCAACTATGAGTCTTCTTCTGGACGAGTCCTAAAGACAAACTCAACCCACACTCACCAAGATGTGAATGACCGCACCGCGCACCCACACCCTTCTCGACGACGCACGCACATTTAACGCAGTGAATGTCACACGTGACAACCAACCTTGGCCTACCACAGCTAACTTTGCATCTCTCACTCATAATCCCGACCTATCAAACAACTCTCACCCTACACCCTAGCAAGAACATCTATACTGGGCTTCTCTAAAGGCCTTAACCTCTAAGCCTAAATCCACTGCCGTGTCGAGTATGACAACCCGTACCTAAGGTCTCACCTCATCGACAACCCATGGTCATTAACTCCATCCATGTCAAGCCCGACAATCAACAACCACAGGTCTACCAATCCTAAGGTCCACCACGTCCCGCCGCAACTCCGATCCGTCCCGACTTCGACCCACTGGGCCCTCCGGTCTCGATTCGCTGGCCGGGAAGTGCTCAGATAGCACTCGAAATCAAATCGGTTCCTCTAACCCGTATTCAGGTGGAGGAATGAACTCAGATACTCTCCCCGTCTTACGGGCTTAATCAAGACTGGGTGAGATTGTTCCAAAGTCTCAGATCCCCGTCTTGTGGCAACCTCACCATGCCCAATCCTAGCCCTAGTCCCGAAATCCACGTGAAACAGGTCTTCCGCCTTCTCCTAACTAGAGAAAGCCGATCCTCCCTTCTTGCTACCACAGATCTGCACTCGAGTGTTCCAAGTATCCTCAATCTCTCTCTATGGTCGTGGTCGTCCCAACCACGAGTTCATACATCCCGTGAGGGCGAACTTATTATCCCGCCTTAACGGATAACTTCAAATTCCCATTCGCATCTCCCGAACACATACCAATCCCAATAACTACGATCTCGAAGATTGACATCTGGCTCTCCCAACGCATCACCCGCTTCAACCTTCTAGGTCGACCGACACTCCCGATGCCGACACCACGTGTCCTAATCTCACCCCGCAAGCCAAAACTCGTGACTTACCGAACTTAGCGCATAACCGATGGCGGTCTCTAACACCAGAAATAATCCTCAAGTGATTTCCATGCTCCCACTGGACCGGAGTAGAGATCAAAATGTCATCTGTTAAGACTACGACAACCGATCTAGATAGTGGCCGAACACCCTATGCATGAGATCCATGAATACGCTAGCGCATTCGCCAACCAGGGCATCACCGCAAACTCAAAGTGCCCATAACGCGCCCTAAACGCTGTCTTTAGTGGGATATCCGTCTCCTAACCTCAAATTCGATGGTAACCAAAGGCGGCGTCTATCTCGAGTAGACTCGCGCTCCTCTCAACCCGATCAAACAAAATCATCAATCCTGTGAATGGGTACCGATTCGGATCATAACCCTGCTCAACCGCCTATACCTAATTCACAAATGGTCTGCCTCTTCTTCGCAACTGTAACCGGCTACTCTATACGGCGCTCTGCAGCCTTAATAAACCCTTTGTCCAATAGCCTGTGAATCGACTCAGTTCCCGTAATCTCAATCCTGCCATCCTATGCGGAGTCATAGAGATGGGTGAAATACCAGGGTGTAACTGGATACCGGAGTCTACTACTCTCCGTGGAGGTAGTCCGTAGCCTATCCGGAAAAACATCCACATACTGCGACACCACTCGAGGTGTATCTAAGTCCTATTCTCCGCCCCCAGTAAGGCTCGCTAGCCAACCCGCTAAATGTCTCCCGACTGACTCGATAACGTCCGGCAAAATGTGATGTTTGTCCCCCGAACTACCACAGTTTGAGTATATCACCACAGATAGGCGTAATCTTCCACGCCACAATTGATAACGACTCGCAAGCTATCGCCCAATCCATCCTCGTGGACGACTCGAACCTAACACACGCCCATAATCCTCGTGTCCACCGTGGAGTAGAGTCCCTCAGGATCTCTAAACCCAACCTCGACTCCATCATTCTTATTCTCGCCCTAATCCCTGTGGGAGAACTCACGATAACCCGCCTCTAAGGTCTCTGTATAGTCCTCGCCCATTTCCACCATTTTGGGGCCCCATTTCAGCTAGGAACGCAGCTTAGTCTATCTCGGTCGCGCCGCAGGTATTTCCACACTCCTAACACTTTCTCGGAGATAAGAGAACCAATGGTTGGCCACCATCGGATCTCCTCCCCCTGTGAATGTAGGAGAATGATGCGTCCTAAACCTCTGGGGATTACTAGGATCTTCTTATCTAAAAATATCTGTGAGACCCCGGAAAATCCAGATTCCCTAAAGGAGAGTAAAATGGTAATTTCGGGCCGTAATCGAATTTTTTCTAGATCTCTGATGACGGAACGTGGATGACACCGCTTGAATCGTCTCAAACTAGCTACCACGTCGATCTCCGTCGAATCCCAGACAACCACTCTCACGCTTCGAGGCAATCGAGAGACACGAGACACTCAAGACGTTTCATGCGCCCAAGATGCGCCACGTGTCAAGCTTCAAGGAGAGTCAAACTTGAGCCTGCTGGGGCTCACTGGGACACATGGCATCATGCCATTTGATAGAAATCCCACGGTAGATGATATGATACAAATCCTACGGTCCAGAACGAGAAACGGATACGCCAAGATGTAGAGGACTCATTCTCGACTCAACCTCGACCCAAACTGGCCGGAGTGAAGAGAGAGGGAGAGACCAACCAAGAAAGGAGAGCGAGGAAGTGAGGGGTTTTGCAGAGAGCCTCCACCTTCTCTCTAAAATTCCCGACGACGTGATCATTGCTTCCATATGCAGGTGAGGTGTTGCTCCCTACTGCAAGCGACTACACGCCAGGCTTCGGGATTCGTGAGCTACAACTCCTAGCGAGGGTTTTTCCTACTTGTTTACATATGGTCTTGTAAATGGTGGATTTGTCGAGGCGAGATTTGCCAGGATTTCTTGCCTAAAAGATTCGACCGGACACAAACTCGTGTGGTTCTGATAGGCCCACTCATTAGCCAGGTGATTTCGTGTGACGCAGGTTGCTCTGCATGTAACAATATTGATCAGGAAATTCGTATCGCTTCAAGACGAACCACGGACGCGTTTCAAATTTCACGTGGAGCCAAGTTTACGCATTATAAACCTAATAAATACGACGTGATTAATTAAATTTTCATATCATACGGATGGTGCGATATTAAAGATGTGTCGGACAAGCCTCATACATATCGCATCAGACTTGTGCTGAGTAACCCAAGCAGTGAAATTCCACCACGCTTTGGCTCACCCTGGCCGTGGACTATTTCTTTAAAAATCAAGACGCTACCGGGGGATGTGGACGCAGCAGGTTTTAGAGAAGAAACGGCCAAGACGGCCTTATCTTGTATTTCCTGCTCTTTGTAAAAATTCGCAAGAAACCCAAATTTTTGTATAAATCAGAATTAAATAAAATTGTAAATAAATGCTTTGCATAAAATATACATTTTATGAGCATGACGTGTAGGCCCAAGTGGCCATTTCAACATGTACGGTCCCACTTATTACGAGATTCTGTAGACTCGCGGGGTCGGGATTTGGCGGTCAGATCTGACACTGATCAGCGCTCACAACACCATCGATATATACTGGATATATCCGACATGGTCCGTGACGCCCCAAACCCGGTCCGCTGACTACCAAATTAACCTCATGAATCCAAGTGGATGCCCAGTTACCCGGCCACTTTAGAAAATCCAGTCCCTTTGTACGGAGCCAATTAAATATGTAATACTCCTCGCAAATACCCGGTCCCAAAAAAAGTCCAATATTTCCAACATTTATAAACGCTACTCGCCTATAAACAATACTCATCATACTAAAGCAACAACTATATCCAAATAGTTTCAAAAGAGTTAATCATTTATTTATACAACACATATATCAAAATTTCTAAACTTTAATATACAAATATCACAAGCCAAAATACAACCCTGGGCTTTTCTTCTAATCTCAAATTTATGACGTGAACACCCTGACGCCCCGTACCGTGAAATAAAGGGGGTCCCATTTACCACGAAATTAGCTCAGAGGAGACCGCCCTAAGCGGGCTACCTACTCACCTAAGCCAGAAACAGAACGCTCAAATTTAAGCACACGCTCAAGCAAATGCATAATCATACTTGAATGTCTATACGACTAACTCGGGATCCCGATCCTCATCACTTCCTGCACTCGCCAAGCTTCCTAGGCGAGAATTCATCGCATATTAGCTGCAACCTTCCATGAATATATATCAACTGGGCCGCCTCCGACGATTGATATATATTATTTGTCTGTGGACTACCCATGAATATCAATCATCATTCGACGATCGATATTTTTAAATTTTTACCTACCCTCCGATAATTAACATTTTAGACTACCCTCCGAACTCGTTTAGACTCATCTCATGCACTAACTCCTATATTCCTGGTGACGTTCTGAAACAAGTATATAACTACTTTTATTTAGCCCAATTCACTAATCACATGCAAATATATAAACATGAATATACTGCATAAAATTAAATCACAAATACAAGCATGAATTACTATTTCATACATCAAAATTAGCACATTCACTAATGTTCAAACACAAGCAATTGGATTCAATTACTTAACCAAACACATAATTCTTACCGAAAATGCATTCTTAAACACTATTTTGGGAATAAATAAACTTCTACTACTATTCTCGAAAAATCTGAATCAACTGGCTCACCTCGCGAACTCCGCAATCCACGGCCATTCCCGCCCAATCCAAATCCAACCATGATTTAGAAGCAAATATTTTGGAATTAAATACCTTAAACAAATTCTCTAAATTTTGGGCACTAATACAACACAGTAAAAATCCCAAAAAAATTTGAACACCCGGTCCTGTCAGACCGATCAAACCGCCTCACGACCTCAAACCAACTAAACATCGAAAACACTCCTTAAAAATGAGAGTAAAACTAAGTAGGGAGAAAATCCTACTCTCGAGTTTGTCAAAACCCTCGTGAACCCGGGTCCACGCAGCCTCGCCTCCGCGTAACGTTTCCCTTCGCCTCCGCCTTCGAAATCCACCCAGCCCGATCATACAGATTTCTGCAGGTCGCACTCTCTCTGTAATCACCATTTTCGTCTTCCAGCTTAATGCATCCCTTTCTCTCCCATTTCACGTTTCGCCTGATTTTAAGCAGAAGAAACACTATTCGACTATTTCAGCCGACTTAAAATCAAACTTAAACGACTCATTAAGGCCCCCATTCCCAGATTTGATATCTTCTAAGACTACTCCTACCACACTCATCATTTCCTTTACTCATACCACTTACGGCACATGATTATATGTTATATATGCCTTTCACGTGATCGAAATCGACGACAGACCGAAATGCGACGCTCGAAAATGCGCCGACTAATTGCCTCAAAAATTACGAATTTAACTAGATTGCGAAGACGATTCCAATCTGCATAACTGCTTCTGGCCATCCGAGATCTAGAATTAATTACTGATTTTTAACCTAAATTACAATTTTGTAATCGAAATTACGATTTCGTCTCTTATTCCGTAAATCGAATTTCTGGGCCTTGCAATATCCTCGTAAAGCCTTAAGGACTAATATATCCGCTAGTCGATATGTTAATTTCAGTAAAGGTAAGAGAATGAAGGAAAATATAATAAAATTTATGAAAAATGACATAAAATTTAAGTCTATTAAATTTGTGAAAAATAGAATAAAATATGGGAAGACATGAAATAAAATTGAAAACATGTAAAATATAACATAAATAAGGATTTAGTAAAATTGTTAAAACTTATATTAAAAACTTAAGATTATAGTTCAATGTATTTATTTTTAGTTATTATGGGATAATTATTTGCCCTATAATATAAGAAAACACAATAAAAATGTCACATCCACATATTACCTAGATATATTTCCCCACTACAAATCAACGTTTACTACATTATAGTTAAAGTATTTAATTTTTAATATTTTTTTTTACTTTTTTTCTTATAATGTTGTAGTATTATATTCTTTCAGTTTAATTCTTAAACTTTTAAACTGTAGAACATTCTATTTTAAAATTTAAAAAAAATTTGAAAATAATTTTTAAGATACGACATGATTTTTCACATTTCAAGCAAGGAATGTTATATTTTATATATATTTTGATATTCGAATGTTACTTTTTATATATTTAAATAAATAAATAATTTATATTTATAGAATGAAATTCACTATTCATTATATTTATATATTTAAAATCAAAGTATTAATATATACATTATATTTATAAAATAACATTTTTACTTATTTTATCAAATTTTAAAATTATAAACAAATTTTAATGAATTTTAAATAATTTCAATTTTTTTGATATTTATGTAAAAATATCCATCAATATATCTAGATATATATATTTCCTCGATACATTACATTATCTGATATTGGAAAATCAAAGTTTTAATATATACATTACATTTATAAGATAACATTTTAATTATTTTATCAAAATTTAAAATTATAAATAATTTTTAATGAATTTGAAATAATTTATATTTTATCATATTTACGAAAATATCCATCGATATATCTTCGATATATTTGATATATCGAGATATTGTTCGATATATCGGATATATCGGGAAGATATCAGCAGATAAGATATATATCTCCGATTCTTTACATTATCGCATAATGTAAAATCAAGTATTAATATTATACATTACATTTATAAAATACATTTTACATATTTATCAAAATTTAAAATTATAAATAATTTTAATTAATTTTAAATAATTATATTTTACGGATATTTAATGAAATATTCATCGATATATCTTCTATATATCCGATATATCCGTGAAAGCCCAAGATTTATATTTGGGCCAAGCACATAAGTAATTTCGAAGAAAGCCGAAGCAGAACTGGGCGAAAAATACTTAAAATAAAATTTATAAAATGATATAAAATTTAAGTCTATTAAATTTGTGAAAAAATAGGAATAAAATATGGAAAGACATGAAATAAGATTGAAAATATGTAAAATATAATATAAATAGGGATTTAGTAAAATGGTTAGAAAACTTATATTAAAAACTTATGATTATAAGTTAAAGGTATTTTTGTTAAACCATATAATTATTTGCTACATAATATGAGAAAAAAACATAATAAAAATATCATATCTATATATTACCTTAACTAGATTTAGACTATGTAAGATATATTTTTCATTACAAATCAATGTTTATTATATTATAATTAAAGTATTTAATTTATAATATTTTTTTTTACTTTTTTATTATAATATTATAGCATTATGTTAATTATTTCAATCTAATTCTTAACCTCTAATTGATAGAAGCATTCTTTATTTTAAAATTTAAAAATATTTGAACATAATTTCCTTTAAGAAACGAATATATTTTTTTGATATCTAAATATTACTTTTTAAGTATTAACTTTCTATTTTTGAAATTAAAACATTAATGACTAAAAATCTACAAACATTAAAAGAAAAAGAAAAAGAAAAAAGGAATGTTTTTTTGGTTTGACAACCGTATAAAGGATTTATTTCCATTACATAAATTAATCCCCTTATAAAACCCAACCCAGTTCAGTCCTCCGATTCATATAAGCTTTCCATGTCGTTCGATATTTCCATTAACTAGATAGGCTCACCGGAGGGTGCAGGGCAAACAATTGCTGATAGATGAAGAGATGTTGTGCAGGATCAAGAAAGCTTCTACTAAAGCAGCCATCGACTTATCGTATCACCAGAAAAGTCGTTTCAAGCTTACGATATTCTTTTTAAGATTTTGGTACTCCTAATCCGGGAAGTTGGCATTGAAATCTGACCTGTCGAGAGTTCTGGATTTTGAGCGGATTGTTAAAGTTGAATCCTCTATGAAAATTCCAGTGAACAAGATGCAGGCTGAGGCGGAGTTTGTGAATAAGAATACTGAGAGTGAGGCTGGGATGAGATCAATCATCACTTTGAAAATTGGAGGAGATGTTGGTGAAGAAGTTTAGATGGCTGCTAAGGTACAAAGCCAAACAGATTCCGTGTAAGCTCCTGTCAAACTCACTCCCAGACGCCTGCCCTGCCCCAGCTTCATTGCTGCCCTCTCCATCTCTCACCAAAGTTAACATCCCACTCGTCAGATCCGACTCCGGTGGGTCTGTTCTTGATATGGGTTTCACCTACTTGATTGATTTGGCTGAGGACTTTGGGGTGCCATCCTTGTCTTCTACTCGGCGCTGCTGGTCTTGGCCTCCTCTTGCATCTTCAGTTCCTCCATGGACCATGATCATCAGGGCTTAGATATCGATGGCAAGATCTTCCCTTCTGTTTTTGTTTGACAAGGAAGACGGTGGTCGTACGTCTGAATCAGGCCAGGAGATACAGACAATGGTTAAGGGTATTATAGTAATACATTTGTTGAGCTAGAATCCCATGCTATTTCGATCCTTTTCTGGCAATTACGCTACCGCCGCCCTTGGATTCAATCGTCAAAACCCCATACGGACGGTGAGATTAGCTGCCATCATGAGGTGGCTTGATATCAGCCGCCATCATGAGTGGTATTCCTGTGCTCTTCGGGAGCATGTGGGAGCCTTTGATGGACTGGGATCAAAGCGATAGCATGTGCCTTAGAGCAGAGTGGCATCGCTTTTGTGGATACAACACAGAAAAGTAGAAACATCACCTTGCCAACATATTTTAAAGTAATAGCTTCTAGGAATAATGGTTATTCTCGGTTTAAACTTCTCTTCAACATCTAACTCAACTTTTCAAACTGGTGATTGATCATCCCCAACCTCCCTTTCAATCTTCTTATCTGCCAAACTCCGGGCTGAACTCCGTATCTTTTCGCCGAATTTTCATGTAGGATTCAACTTCAAAGAATCGCTTCAAAATCCAAAACTCTCGAAGAGTCCACAAATTTCAATGCCAATCTCTGGACACAGAGTACTAAAATTCATGAAACGCCAGACGCCAGGATCAACACCATGTCGGGCCTCTTCTCAACTAATGATTTTAATTACTCATCACATTCGTTGTCAATGGCGACATGACCGGAGTAGAAATTTGAATTTCAAAGTGGCTTTAAGGAAGAAACTAAACCCTGTTATCCAAAACAAAAAAGAAAATAAGAATCGAAAAGAAAGTGTACTACGAATCCGTAGTGCTACGAATCAAGGATGAAATACACTGGCTGTCAAAACATTCATTCTTTTTTTTTTTTCTTAATGTTTATAGTTTTTTTAGTCATTAATGCTTAGTTTCAAATAGAAAATATTTTGATATTAAAATATTCGAATGTTTTTATTAATTCTTCTCCGATATCCGATAATGTAATGTATCGTAGATATATATCGATATATCTGGGTGGGATATTTTTACATAAATATCAATAAAATATAAATTATTTAAAATTTATTAAAATTGTTTATAATTTTAAATTTTGATAAAATAAGTAAAAATGTTATTTTATAAATATAATGTATATATTAATACTTTGATTTTAAATATATAAATATAATGAATAATTGATTTCATTTTATAAATATAAATTATTCATTTTATTTAAATGTATTTAAAATTTATTTATTTATTTAAATATATAAAAAGTAACATTCCGATATCAAATAATATATATAAAAAGTAACATTCCTTACATGAAATGTGAAAAATCATATCGTATCTTAAAAATTAATTTAAAATTTTTTAAATTTTTAAATAAGAATGTTTCTATAAAAAATGTATGGTTCAAATTTTAAGAATTAGATTGGAAGAACAAAATACTACAACATTATAATAAAAAAGTAAAAAAAAAAATTTTTAAAAATTAAATACTTTAACTATAATGTAGTAAATGTTGATTTGTAGTGGGAAAATAGTCTTTGACACATAGTCATAAATTCATAATCTAGCGCTAGGTAATATTTGATGTGAGTATTTTATTATATTTTTCTCTACATTGTGGGGGCAAATAATTATCCCTTTATAACCAAAAATAACTACTCTTGGAACCTAGAATCTTAAGTTTTTTAATATAAGTTTTCTAACCATTTTACTAAACTCATTTATTTATGCTATATTTTTACATGTTTTCAATCTTATTTCATGCCTTCCCATATTTTATTCTATTTTTCACAAATTTAATATATACTTAAATTTTATGTCATTTTTCACAAATTTTATTCCATATTTTCCTCTTCATTCTCTAAATTCCTTTACTCAATGATTAAAATATCGATTTCAACGAATGCCAAAGACTGGATTTTACTATATTGTATATCGATATATATTGATTTATCTATATACATCGATGATATAAGAGATATATCGATGGATAATTTTTCATAAATATAAATAAAATATAAATTATTTAAAATTCATTATAAATAATTTATAATTTTAAAATTTGATAAAATAAGTAAAAATGTTATTTTATAAATGTAATGTATATATTAATACTTCGATTTTAAATATATAAATATAATGAATAATTGATTTCATTCTATAAATATAAATTATTTATTTTATTTAAATATATAAAAGCAATATCTCGATATATATATATATATATATATATATATATATATATATATATATATATATATATATATATATATATATATATATATATATATATATATATATATATATATATATATATATATATATATATATATATATATATATATATTTGAATGTTACTTATATATATATAAAGTATATTCTTGTGTATGAAATATGAAGAATCATATCGTATCTTTTAAATATTATTTTCAAAAATTTTTAAATTTTTTAAATAAGAATGTTTCTATCAAAGAGCTTTGTCTAAGGTTGGCACTGTGAATTAAAATAACATAATACTGCCAACATTATAATAAAAGTAAAAAAAAATTAAAATTAAATACTTTTACTATAATGTATTAACGTTGATTTGTAGTGGAAAATATGTCTTTTGCTATACAGTCCTAATCTTGCTAGATAATATATGGATGTGACATTTTTATTATGTTTTTCTCTACATCGCAACTAACACTATCCTTTAATAACTAAAATAACTACCTTGAACTCATAATTTTAAGTTTTCTAACCATTTTACTAAATCCTATTTATGTTATATTTTACATGTTTTCAATCTTATTTCATTTATTCCCATATTTTATTCACAAATTTAATATGCATTTAAATTTTATGTCATTTTTTTAACAAATTTTATTCCATATTTTCCTCCATTCTCTTACCTTTACTTAAAGATTAAAATATCAGTTTCAATGGATATATCGGAATTTGAATTTATGGATATATCGGTATTTGGAATTTACTGATATCGGCTTGGATATTTTACATGATATCAATAAAATATAAATTATTTAAAATTTATTAAAAATTGTTTATAATTTTAAAATTTGATAAAATAAGTAAAATAAGTTGATCACCAGCTGTCGCCTCCTCTAACACTGCAAAAGAAGTTGTCAAAGAGGATGTCCTTTCCATTTCACCTTCAGATTCAAGCCAGGATCGTCTTATTGGAATTTACTTGCTCGTTTTCTTCTCGTCTTACGCGCCAGGAATTTTTTTGCCATCACTCCTACTCTTTTAAAGCCTTCTATTATTATGTGTGTTATACGAATAAATCTAGATTTTATGGTTTAGGGTTTGAGTCCATGTGGATTGTGGGATTAATTTCGCTTGTAGCTCAATATTACAGAATCTCAGGCTATGGTGCTTTTGTTTATGGTTTTTCCTTTTGCTTAGAGATCTTGGATTTAAAATTTCAACATGAGCCGATGTCTCTGTAGATCATATTTAAAGACATCATGAAAACTTTAATTTCGAAAATGGCAAAATCGTGACTCTATGAAAAACTGAATTTTTCAGATTCTGATGATGAAACTGGATTTCACTGAATCGCCTCACAAATCTAAATTAACACGTTGAATTCACGAATTTCGAGATACTAATTTAAACGCTTTTCGAGGCATAGAGTTTCGTGCCGTGAAACGAACTGAGGGCGCATAAAATCACATATAACACGATTCAGCGCTGATACATGTCAGAGGAGTAGAGAAATGATCGAAACGATCGTCGAGATAGTTCCAAATGTCAAAAATCCAAATGCGACATGTATTTACATTAAAATTATTTAAACGATAATAAAACAAAATACGCATAGTCGCTCTACAAATGAGTAAATTGAGACCAAAACGTGAGAAAACCAGAAAATTAGATCTCAAGAGTCATTTTTAGAGTTTTGTTTTGGTGACAACATCCAACTCTATCTCAGATTTGTAGGCGATCCGACCGCGAAATCCTCGCCAAGAAGGAAATGCTCTACGCAGAGGCCTACGCTAGACTCCATTGAGTTTCGACAACCTGAGATAGGGTTTCATCATACTTGACTTTTACACTTTGTTTAAGTGTATTTACGATGTTTGAGTTGATTGAAGCCGTGAGTGACCATTTGATCGGTCCTAAAGCTTGGAACCAAATTATTAGGAAATTTAGAAACCCATTCAGGCTGTCCTCGTGATCGTGTACGAGCCGCTTGGTTGTAAATTTATAAATTGTGAAACAATTTGTGTTGTGATGTATGAGGCCTAATGGCTATACAATCTTGGCACATGAATAGTGACACGAATACAAAGTTTTGTGTGAAAATGTGTGTTTCGGGTCGAGCAATTCAAGTCAATCGCTGTGTTTGATAATTAGCCAACGGAGCTAATTTTGATGAATTGATCAAGTAATCATAGCTGATACGCTTCGCGCGATTTAAAATTATGACATATGCATGATTACATATTTGCATGTATATATGATCAGATTGAACTGACATCACAGATTCTATACAAAGACCACAGACTCTAGAACAATAGATTGTTTATTGAGGTGGTTTATCGAGAGAGTATTTTGAGGGTCAATTAATAATAATATTTATTTGAGGGAACCATATAAAATATCAATCGTCTGAGTCGGTCAATTGATATACATTGGGAGGGTCAGTTCACTAAGTAGATAACGAGTCATCCAATACTTATATCTGAGGGTCAGTCTATAATTAAAAAAAAACAAATATCTTTGTTTTAAAATAATGTTTCTCATACGTGGCTTAGGCAAGTGTGGGAGGAGCTTCAAGTGAGGACTCGGTATGAGTTGATAATGGTGACATTCAAGTAGGATCACGATGTACTTGAAATGTATGTTTTCTTACTGGAGTATCGCATATGCATCAGTGAGAGTAACTCCATTTTAGTAGTGATTCCACTACTGAGCATTAGCTCACCCTGTCGAGGGAATTTATTATTTCAGGTACAGGGAGCGCACGGGGAGACGACTCATCATAGAGGCCGCCTTAGAAGAAAGCCGGTTGTGGCTTTGGTTTTATTAGAAGAAAGCCGCTTTAGAAGAAAGTCGGGTTGTGGCTTTCAGGTACATGTATTAGAATTTTAGATTTTAATATATGTTATATAAGAGTAAAACTTTAACTCTTGTAACTATGGTATATAGTTGTATATATGAGTATTGTTTCATGGATCAAGAGGCCGCTTTTACTCATATATACTTTCCGATGTCGATGATCGGGACAGTGGTTTCTCGGCAGCTCCCCATAAGGGAGACTCACTACTATGGAGTCAGGCTCGGCCGCCTAACATTTACGTAGAGTTTTCCGGCGGTTGATTCGTAGTCAACTGACTCGGGAATGGGGCGCCATAACATTAACATTAGTGATTAGAAATATCTAAGATTTTTATTTTAGATGTCATGCTTCCATTCCTTTATATGTCTTAATTGCTAGAGATCCTCGCAGAGATCTTGTTGTGTTTGGCTAGTTTATTAGGTAAGACTTACTTAGGTGACACTTTAGAAATGGTGAATGAGGCTATTGATACGTAATAGTGATACCACTTAATCTTTGGTATAAACATTTGTTAAGTTCATTAGATTAAGTTTATAAATTCAAGTTTTTGTCAATACGTGATTTCCAAATCGGAAAACTGGTTTACTAATTCACAATCTATGAATATATGTGTCTCGTGTTACGCGACACACACATGAGTAAAATAGCCACATGGGCCCATACATCCTTACTCATAAAACAAAATAATCAACTATATTATCATAGTTTCCATGTTTATTCTACAAAAAGATTTATAAATATTTACAAAATATTTACTCAAAGCCACATGTTGGCTTCTTCTCTTCTTCTCAAAGATACCCCATCGCGCACCGCCTCCCGGATAGTCCCCTGCCAGACCAAAGGGGTCTCACAACCGTGAGCAAAGCCCAAAGAGGAAAGTTTTTCTACAAGGGTTACTTCCTACCTAAAATACACATGTAATGGCATAAGTAAACATCAATCACATTCCATACAATTATTCACTATTATAATAAATGTTCATATCACGCATTTAGACGAACCCTCATGCTCACGACCCGAAAGTACCAACTAACTCCTATGTGACGCCTCCCAATCCTGGGGTGTCCGTTGATCAATTCACAACCTCGCTGAAATCTAAATGTCTCGTGTGACGAAACATACACTGAAAGGTTTATAGCCAATGGCCTATATCCATGCTAATAAAAAACAAATATCCTTAAACTATATTCTCATAGTTTTCTATGTTTGTTCTACAAAAGATTTATACATTTTTACAAAATGTTTACTAAAAGCCTACATTTCTACTTTCTTCTCAAAGCCACTCAAGTACGCACTCCATCCCTGACAGTCCCCGTACCTAAAAGGGGGTCCCACGACTGGGGCGAGCAGCTTCCAAGAGAAAATTCTCCTACAAGGGTTACTCCCCACCTAAAAATGCATATGCAATTTCGGCATATATAACAATCAATCACATTCCATACACCATTCTATATGAAATGTCCTGCATAACATGCATGAGGATGAACCCTCATGCCCATGACCCAAGTCCCAACCAACTCCCTCACACTCGAACGCCAAGCACGACTAAAACCCGTCACACACCTCGACTAAACCATCGATTACCCTCCAATTTTATTTATCAAACCTGATTTTTGATTCTTTTCCTTTATTTTGTGGGCACCTGATTTCCGTGTTTACACTGTAGGATGCCGCACACTTTTCAACATTTTCACGAACTTGCATCAGCTTCTGGATTCATGTCTAACCGTGAGTAACCCGTGGACTTCACCCCTGTGGATCACCCCAAACTCGCTCCGCCCAAAACATGTAGAATTTATCATTTGACCATTTACACACTCGTGAATCTCTACCTTGACTTTGTCTCATTTTTCCCCAGCTCACGACTCACCACCAACACCGATGAATAAACCTTACTCCGCACCCACACCCGACCGACGCGATGTGACTGCATAATTTAAATGCATGATGCCAATGCATTTTCCTATGTTACTATGCATGAACGAGCACTATACGAAACATTTACAAACCATAAAATTATAATTTATACATATAATCTACTTCCATTTAAAACATATTATTACATCGTGCATGTATCAATATCACAATTCCACACTTAGCATGTTATTCAAGCAGTTTATAATACAACAAGGTCTCAAAATTAGACTATCTGGGTCAGAAAATTCCTCACTACCCTTCACAAAACACGAACCATTGGTTCCAATCATTGTCATCTCATCAACAAATCACAACATCTAGAAACTTCAGCCTCTAGTAAAACCCTAACTCCCATTAAGCCATGCAACCTGGCCATGAAATCCATACCCCCTAGTCCCCAAGGTCAACTAATCTCATACGGCCCCAGCGTGCCTCCCATAAGCAACCCCCTACCATTATAAAGCCTTTAGCTAAAAGTAAACCGAGCAGGAAAAATATCCTACCTCCCTGAAGTCAAGAAACTTCCAAAAACCTAGAGTCCACGCCGCTGTCATCCCCGTGCAGAATACTTCCCTTCATTCCCGAAGGAACTGGTCAATGATCTCCTTACTAACTTAGAGAGGCGAAGACTCTCACTTTAAAAACTTATAACAAACCTTCTCGTGATCCCTTTTCCTTCTTCCTCCCCACGTCATTCTCTTCCTTTTGCTTTATTCTTTTACTTTTATTTCTTTCTTTTCTTTTTCTTTCTCTTCTCATTTTCCCTTTCATTTTCTCCTCATTTCTTCCATTTTCTCTTCTCCTTATCAGTCATTTTCTCACCCTTTTCTCGAGACCATCATACTTGGCCAATCTTTATAAATTTCCTCCTCTCCTTCCTCTCCTCAAAACCAAATCAAAGCGCCAATTTTCCATTCTTTTCTTTTATTTCTTAATGCCCCTTTATGACATCACGCACCATACGGCATCATACGCCATGAAATCCCTCCCCACTACGCTTTAATTCAGAGCCTACTCCTTTTATGCCGTTGTCATAATCTACAAGGCTGCCTACATCCCCCTTATTCGCTTAACGTGTCAATCCCGACACCCCACGCCTAAAAACGTGGAACTTTGACCACTTCTAATCTAACGAAATCTCGACAGAAATCTAAATTCTCGCGAGACGATTTCAATTTAAAAGTCCGCTTCATTATCCAGAGCTGTAAAATTCGGGATTTTCAACCGAATGTATTT
Source organism: Tetrastigma voinierianum (assembly GCA_016808115.1). NCBI lineage: Eukaryota > Viridiplantae > Streptophyta > Magnoliopsida > Vitales > Vitaceae > Tetrastigma > Tetrastigma voinierianum. The sequence goes on along the minus strand of JAEQBH010009470.1, from coordinate 26,087 downwards.
TACACTTTATCCAAAATCTCTGATTTTCCGTATTCTACACCTCACACTGAATGCCAAGCGTGACTAAAACCTATCACTCAATTATGACTAAACCATCGACACCTCCAATTTTATTTATCAAAACCTGATTTGATTCTTTCCTTTATTCTCATAATACGGATTCTGGTTTACACCGTAGAACGTAATTTTTCAACATTTTCACGAACTCATCGCTTCTGGATTCATGTCTAACCGTGAGTAACCTGTGGGACTTTCACCCTAGGGGGGATCTACCCCAATCTCCCCAAAACACATCATCTGATCATACACCAATCCATCCACTCGCTCCATTTTTCCGAGCTCACGACTCCATTCACCAACACCGATGAATAAACCTTACCCCCGCACTCCACACCCGAATTCGACGCGATGTGATCGTGCATATGAAATGCATGATGTCAATGCATTTTCCTCATGTTACATGCATGAATGAGCACTACATGAAACATTTACACTCCATGGAAAATTATAATTTATACATATAACCTACCTCCATGCAAAACATATTAATACATCAAAAAGCATGCATCAATATCACAATTCCATAATTTAGCATGTTATTCAAGCAAGCCATAACATGCAATTAGGTCACAAACTGGGACTATCTAAATGGTGGTACCTCACGGTCCCTTCACAAACATGAACCAACCCTCGGCTCCAAGCATCATTTTCACAACAACAACCACCACACCTAGAAACTTTCTAGCTTAGTTCAAACCCTAACTCCCACAATCCATGACTATGTGAAACCGGTCACGAAATCCATACCCTTTAATTCCAAAGCTTGGAACTGAGTTCTATACATGGCTCTCACGGCCTCCCACAAGCAACCCCTTACCATTATAAAGCCTTAGTTAAAATAAAACCAAGTAGAAAATATCCTACCTCTGAGCTCAAGAAACTCCCACTTCTCGGTGTTCACATCGCAGATCCTAATCGCACTAACTTTTTAAGACTAACTTTCGAACGCGACCGCTCCTCAAACCCCGAAAAATCCTCCTTTCCCTTTCCTCCTTCTCCTTTTCTTCCTTTTCCTCTATGGATTCTTTCTCTTCTTTCTTTCCCTTCCTTTCTTTTCTTTCTTTTGCCTTTCTTTTCCTTTTTCTCTCTTTCTCATCTCATTTCCCTTTCATTTCCCTCATTTTCTTCTCCTTCTGGGCCCTTTTTCTCCCCTTTTGGAGAAATCATCATTCTGGCCAATGGAGAAATCAGCCTCCCTCATTTCTCAAACCAAGGTGCCTTTCTACGCATTTTCTTTTAGCTCACAATTTAACTTTGGCGACATCACTTATACTGGGCCACGCAGCCATTAATCCATTTCCCCCACATACGCGAATCTCGCGAGCCACCCCTTTTTATGCCAAGTGTCACACTTATATGGTGCCATGTGGCATCCCCTAACCTTGCCATATTTCATCCGACACCCCACGCCTCGAAAAACGTGAAATCCCGACCACCTCGGAATCCAACGAAATTCGACGCAGAGTTTAAATTTCAAGTAAAGACGATTTCATAATGGAGTCCATTTCATTATCCGAGATCTAGAAAATTCCGATTTTTACCGAATTACGATTTTTGCTCCCTTTTAGAAAATTGAATTTTCAGCCCATCACATTTCAAATATTATAGAATTTCAGGTCATGGTGCTTTGTTTACGGTTTTTTTTCGCTTAGAGAGGGTGGATTTAAAATTTCAAATATGAGTCGATGTTCATGCATCACATGAACGTTAGTGATTAGAAAAATCAAATATTTTACTTTAAATGTCATGCTTCCAATTTCTATTTGTTCCATTTTTTGCTACATGAATGTGAGTCCATCTTTGCTAAGGATTAAAAAAATCCCACCTCTAAAAGATCAATATCACAAGACGCTGTAGCAATTTTTAAAAACTCACTCACATCATGCATGTACAAGTCATGATTCAACTTAACCTATAAAGAGCTCAATCTGAATGCTTTTTAATTTAAAGTAGGAGCCCATTTTTTTAAGCCTCTCAACTAATTGAATACTTAAGTTTCTCCGAGGTCTCCTACCAAAATAAACATAGTCAAAGTTACTCAGAACCAAAATTAGAAATTTTTAAAAATAGCAAAATGATATTAATACACAAATTATCATAATAGTTCAAATAAGTCTTGAAAATTCTAGATCTTTATGAAGAAACGAACTCGCGCCGCTAAATTTGTCTCATAAATTCAGTGACCTAGAAAAATTTTGTCGACCTAGACAATCGAAATTTTTGCATGAAGCTTCGGGGTGATAAGTCACAGAACTCTGTGTGACGTGATTTTATGAAAATCTCTTAAGTCGTGAAACTGCTTTTGAGCTGTTCATTCAAAATAAATTTTAATCGAAAAATAAATAAATTGTTTCAAGGTAGAAATAGATCTGAATGAGAGATTGACACATGAAAAAAAAAAGTCAAAAAGGAAAACAAATGAAGGATAACGAGAGTGAGAGTAGCAGTGAGAGCAGCAGTGAGAGCGAGAAGAGAGAGAAAAAGGAAAAAAAAATTTCTCTTCTTTATAAGATCTACGTAACCCGACCATGTGTTTTTGTCTATAAAAGGCAAAGTTTATCCACATACTGTAAGCTACGCTGGTATCAGTAGATCTTTTGGAGTTTCACAAACTCCACGAGGTAGGGAATTTTCTACTTGCTATTTTACTCTAAAGGACATTTAATAGCTTGAGGTTTTCTTAGAGGCCATAAATTTTAGTCCTAAATTTTTGACTAAGTAGAATTTTAGGAAAATTTCGATTGTTTTTTATAGTCTAGTCAATTTTCAACATCGCTTTTTATAATTCTAATAAATTTTCGAATCAAGCCTTCCATAGTTCGAGTTGAATTTCAAGACTATTTTGGGTAGTCTCATTGTCTGGTTTTGTTTTAATCTTTAGGATCGATGTCTCTGGGTTTTGTGGTGTTTTGATATTACAAAGAATTCGATAACGAGCCATGAAGGGACCAAGAGTAAGGCCCTGCTTTTGGCGTGAGTCCGAGATTTTAGCCATTTTTGTGTTATTGTTGGAAAAAATTATATAAAATGCCAAGTGTGTAAAAATAATGTTAATTGTGTTTATGATGTATTAACATGGAATTAGTGATGAATAAAATTTTATGTAGGAAATATAATTATCCGAATTTTATGTTGCATGTATCTCTTTATTATGTAATGAGCATGATATAAATATGAAATGGCATATCCGTATTTTATATGCACAGTGGATATCAAATATATTAGGTGTGAACCATGGTATGGTCATCCATCATCGTTGCTGATGAATGTGTTGACTTCCTGCATTTCGACGATGTCCAATAAAATGTCTCAATTTCGCTTTAAAACATAAAAAGAAATATAAATAATGTGTGTCATCGAGCAAGAAGAGGGTCATCAATCCCCTGTGAAAAGCCCAAACAGGGTGTAAAGAGGACCCAAGCAGATGATCCAAAAGTTATGTATGGGTGTAAGAGACTTCACGTAAGTCGAAAAGTTCTATTGCTCCAAAGAAGACACACTACATGGTTATCACATAGACTCAGCCGTAATGAGCCTGATCGATCTTGATTACCGCCCATCGACACTTCGTGACGCACCAGCGAGTCGATAAGGGCCTCACGATGTGTCATTGGTACTACTGATCGATCATTCACACTCGCCAGTACGTGTGAGGGAGTCTGAGTGATCGATATGGGTGACACCCCGACTCCATCACCCACGTGCGATGTAGGCGAGGGGTGTCACCGTTTCATCACACTTCTATATATATGCATATACATCTAATATATCATATCATTTAAACATGCTTATATATATATATATATATATCATATTTATTTATCATATCATGTTATATTTCTTATCAACGCTCATATACATTTTATGTTATATCTGTCATTTGTTTTATTTATGTCACATAAACCTTAAAGCTGGGATAAAGGAAACTATAAGGGCCCACAATACAGATCATTGTACGAAACGCTGGTCTATAAGGGCCCGAAGGTGTCAAGCATTGTGTGAGACAATGACCATCTATAAGGGTCCGAAGACGCCGTTATCATCAGACAGACAATGACTACTCCTATGAGGCCCGAAGACGCTGTTATCATTGTACGAGACAATGACCATCTATAATGGCCCGAAGGTGCTGCAATGACCCAAATAGGGCCAACTGATCAGTATTCTTTAGACTTGTTTTTCCCTAATAGGCATGTCCATCTATCCCTCTACCAGGTTCTAAGCAGACAATCTATGTGTATTTTATGTTCAATGCATATCTCATATTCCCTAACAATTATTGTCATCCGTGATCAGTATGCTATATTTACAATCATTTATTCAGATCTTTGCATTTTTCATATCTCATTATATGCATGAATAACGCGGTTACTAAGTGTGGCTTATGAGCTATTTATTATAGTTCCAATTTCACTGCTATATATGGATGGATTCTGACTCAAAGGGCTCTAAATGAGTCCAAGAACATTCGAAACGGAGTTCTGACAAGAAATGGAATGGTCCGGCTTTCTAAGGCTTCCCATGAATAGTAACCACGAGCGTAATCCAGCGGGTGGTCTACTATTTTTCTCATGACTCGAACAAACACAGTTCCAATTTCATCAAGTTATATAAGGATAGATTCTGGAATCAAAGGGCTTTCCATAGAGTCCAAGAACACCCGAAACGGAGTTCGGACGAAGAAATTATGACCGTCCGAAGTTGATATTTCCTATAAACAGTGACTACGAGTAGAACTAGTAGGGTCTATCGCTGCGGATTTATGGACCTAATATGAGTTCCAATTTTATCAAGCTATATATGTATGGATGGATCCTAGACTCAAAGGCTTTCCATAGAGTCCAAGAACATCCGAAACGGAGTTCGGACGAAGAAATTATGACTGTCCGAAATTGAAGGCTTCCCGTTTAACAACGACACAGCATAACTTTACAGGCCTTACCGTTTTTCATGATTTAATGATAATATGAGTTCCAATTTTATCAAGCTATATATGGATGGATTCTAGACTAAAGGATTTCAGAGTCCAAGAACATCCGAAACGGTTTGGACGAAGAAATGGTGACTATCCAAAATACGGGTTTTGGAGAAATTGACAACATCTCCCTAAACCCCACACATTTCCTTAATACAAATATTCTCAATCGAGGATTGGCACCAATCAACCCAAGTCCAAAACACAACCAAAACAATTCTCCCAAACACAACCAAACAATTCCTAAAACACATATAGAAGACTTATGGCTCATAACCCCATCTTATATAATTAATGGGTCGAGAGTTTTTAAGTCTCAAAATTTTGGGGAATCCATGCTAGTTTCCATACAACCTCAAATCAACCCCAAATCAACCACAAACTAAACTAAAACAACTCCAAACTAGTCTAAAACGCTAAACACCACCAATATACCAAGTGGTAGGGTTCTTTAGACCCAAATTCATCAAAACAAAAATGGGTTTATAGTCTGATTTTTTCCATACAAAAATCCGCTACTCTTTCCATACAAAACTTAACAAGTTCCATACATTTCTTCTCTTCTTCCTCTTCTTCTTCTCTTCTCCTATATTCTTCACTCTACGTTTTGTTCTCTCCAATGAGAGACCAAATTGGTCTCGCTCCCTTTTGACCTTTAATTTTCATTTTATTGCATTTTGTCCTCAAACTCTCCTATATTTGCAAATCAAGTTATGCCATTTATATAATAACCTACCATCTTCTTATATTATGTTTTGTGTCCCATTTTGACAAGTTACAAATTCTAATTCCTTGTATCTTGTACTAAATTCGTAGTTTCAAATTTTCACTTAGCAAAATAATTACGAAAAATTTCCAAATGCACTAATAATATACTCTAATTATGTTTAAAAAATTAGGTCAGATTTCAGCGCCACCCTCCCCTTAAAATAATTTCCCGCCATCCAAATTTTTACCTGTGAAATAAGAGTCGATGATACGCGCCTATAGCTGCTGGGTCCCAAGTAGCCTCACGGTGTCACAGAAAGACTTCTCACTAACAGATCATTATTCCTGCAGAATCAAGCTTCACCTCTCGAGCCAGATTAGCTTTACCTCTTTATCATATGACAATCCGTTTCAGACTTCTCACATCCCGCACTGTGAGTATGTGTGACTCCATTGTGAGCGGCATTCCGAAGCATCGACACATGAAACATTGTGTAATTTAGCCACTTCGAGGGAGCAAACGATATGCCGCTGTGGCCACCACCCAAAACCTCATATGGCCCTATGAACCCTGACTCAATTTTCCCTTTTTACCAAACCGTAGAATTTTCCTCCACGACGATACTTTTAAGAAGACTTTGTCTCCCACTTCATATGCAATGTCTCTCATCTTCAAATTGGCATAAGATTTTTGTCGATCATCAGCCTTTAACCTTCCGACCAACCCGCACTTTCTCTCTCGTATCTTCTACTATGTCCGATCTAATCACTTTATGCTCATTTAACTCGTCCAACACATGTGAGAGTTCCTACATTTCCAGCCATACAAGGCTCAGATGGTGCCATACCAATGCTGAATCAAACTATCATATAGCAAATTCCATCAATGGAATATACCTATCCCCAATCTCCCGAAAATCTAATACACACTCAAGCATATCTTCAACACCCGAATAATCTTTCGTGACCGCTCCAGTATCCGTTTCTGTGTGGATGGAAAGTAGTGCAAAATTTAGTCTCTACTCAAAAGCCGACCAGAATTTTTTCTTAACCTCGACGAAACCGTGGATCGCGCCGATACTCATCGAAAAGGGAACCCATGCAATTTGAGTAACTTTACTCACATAAAGTTCCGTTAGACGATCCATGGAGTAGCCAAGTCGATTGGTAGGAAATAAGCAAATCCTAATAATCCGTCTAATAATTAACCAAACCGCATCAAGTTTCTCTGGGCAGAGAAACCGGATACGAAATCCATAAGAATGCTATCCCACTCCATTGGGAACTGGCGCATCCACAACCTGATGGTACTTCGTGTTATGCCTTACTCTCGATACGCCACACCTGTAACGAATCATAAATGTCCTTTTCATCCCCACCAAATAAAATCGCTTCGCCCTGTGATCGCCTTATTACTCCAAAGATGCATGATAAATACCGCATTATGAGCCCTTTAAATATAAATTTTTCTTTAGCTCTTTTATCATCCGCACACATAATCAAGGTGGAAACATAAAACTCCAAACTCTTCACCTAACCCGCCCCGCTCACCATCTCTAACCATCCCGTGACTTTTTCTATAGCTCTTCATCATTTTTCCAGGCATCTAATCATTTGCTTTAAAACGGTTACAGACTTAGTTGAGCTTAACATAGCTCCATCCAATCACTGATCAGAGTGACATCATGCACACCGTTTCATTTTAAAGCACTCCGCTTAATACATTAGCCTTCCAAGGTAGTCTATGATGCATTCATAATCCTTAAATAACTCTAACTCACTTTGGCCAGTTCCTTAACTATTTTCACAAGAAGTACTTGAGACTCTATGATCTGTGTAAATTCCGTATTTTTCTCATATAAAGGTTGCCATATTTTCAAAGCAAATACCATCAGAGCTAACTCGAGGTCATGATGGATAATTTGTTCATGAGCCAACTCTTTGAAGCATAAGCCACCACTTTCCCATATCAGATCAATGGGACCCCAAACCAATGCCTAAAGCATCACTTCATACAAGCGTATACTCTTTTCTCTCCCCGCGAGGTCACACAATATCAGTATGTTTCCAACCAAGATCCCTTTCAACCATTCAAAACTATTCCTCGATACATTTGTCCTGGTCCACTCAAACTTATCTTTCTCCCTTAGTAATTTAGTGAAGGAGGCATAAGTCACAAATCTTCTATATTAACTCACAGCCCAAGAAACTCTCAAATTTCTGCTATATTTCGAGGTGGTTTCCAATTCACAACGGCCTCAATCATTGTAGGATAAACTCTTATACCCTCTGTTGACACAATACGCTCCTAAGAAGGAAACTTTTCTTTAGCCAAAATCACATTTGCTGAGTTTAGCATATAACTTTTCTAGCGTCTACATGACTATTTTCATGTTATTCATGTTCTTGTGCATCCTTGGAATACACCAGATACAACACATTAATTAATTACAACCGATCCAAGAAATTAACACCCTATTCATTAAATACATGAATGTCACGGCAGCATTAGTCAAACTTAAATGGCATTACCAAAAACTCAATGGCTTATATCGGGTTCTAAATGCTGCCTTTGGGTACACCTACCTCCTTTACCTCATATGATATTATCCAGACGCAGTCGATATTCGAAAAGACACCTACCTCTTTCAATTGGATCAAAAAGATCTTTACTCCCTGTGAATTTAGTACTTGTTTTTCACTGGCCACCTTATTGATCTCACGATAATCGATGCACATATGTAGAGTGCCATTTCTTTTTCACAATAAAAACAAAATTCTAAGGCGAAACACCTGGTCATAAACCTCTTTATCTAAAAGATCTCTGCGGGTTGAGTCTTCAACTCTTTCAGCTTCAAGAGGAGCCATACAAGAGTAGTGCTCAAATAAAAGTCGTTCCTCAGACGTCACAGATCCACTTCCTCTCTTTAGGTGGTAATTTACCACCCTAAAATACATCGTGAACTCCTTAATCTACATAAATATTTGCGAATTAATTTTGCTTCCTTTTTGACAATGGTCATGTCAAACTCGCTATTCACATCGATAATAACTAAGCAACCGCACACTTGGTGCAAAATATAGATTTCAGTAAAGTTAAGGACCACCTACCAAACCTCCATAGAACATGGCTGAAATTCGCTCAACGACTTCATTAGAACAAGAACACCAACGGAGCTCTAATGGGCATATGACCGCTCAAGTTGATAACAATCGTAAAATGACGATCGTCCCACTCCAGAATTTCCCTTTGCCAGACACCATAACGTGGCCGCTTCCACTTTGAATGATTTTCGAGTCCAAAGGTTGGAATTTGATATACCTAATCTCCATGAGAGATATGTTCTCTTTATAAGTCTAATCTACCTGTAAATTTAATCACTCAATTTAATATTTACTACCAAGTATACAAAACACAACATGCACAAGAGAAAACTGATAATAGCCCTCTGACACACACACAGCTCCTTTAGATATACCCAAAACCGAACAGAGAAACCTCTCAAATAGCTTGATTTCCCGGACACCGCCTTTCTCGATTTTCGTGAAAACCCGAACCTGACCTTGGCAAACTTCAGGATTCCTGCATCTACGCATACCCTCAATACAGAAAGCAAACTTTAACTCGATCCACGAACACTGGGCAAACCTCGTAAAATAACCTAAAGCTTGCTTTTTCCTCTCTCTAACGCTTTGTTCTAGACCAAATTGTGAGATATTTTATTTTAGATATTTTCTTCTTGATATCATACATGAGGCACGTGGCTCACATCTCTCCACGCCCACGCCTGTGCCCGTCGCCCAAAACAATTTATTTCATTCCCGCTTTAAATTTCATTTATCATAATTCCACATTCTTTAAATATTTTGTTATTTTTCTAGATTTTTCTAAAAATCCCCTTTAGGTCCACTGGCAAGACGAAATTCGAAAACTACTGGCCTTAATTCAACGAAATTGCCTCATGATTAGATTCGCATTTATTTCAATCTACAAGACAGCCATTATCTCGAGATCTAAAATGACAGATTTTAGCATGTCCTATTCCATGTAATTACTATCTTGCTCCTTCACAGTTTAAATTTGAATTTTAGCTTTTTCTAGTCTTACACGAGACCATAAATTTTCAAGTACTTTATATTCTGCTTGAAACTGGATATTTTAATCAAAAAATGTTAGAGAATGAAGAAAAATAATGAATAAAATTTATGAAAAATAAATATATACATTTAAATAAAATAAATAATTTATATTTATAGAATGAAATCAATTATTCATTATATTTATATATTTATAATCAAAGTATTAATATATACATTGTATTTATAAAATAACATTTTATTTGTTTATCAAAATTTAAAATTATAAAAAAATTTAAATCTAATTTTAAATAATTTATATTTATATATTTATAAAAATATCGATCGATACATCTAGATATAAGATATATATCTTCTCACATATTATGACATCTGATATCCGAAAATCGAAGTATTAATATATACATTACATTTATAAATAACTTTACTGGTTTTATCATATTTTTAAAATTATAAACAATTTTTAATGAATTTTAAAAATAATTATATTTTATCGATATTTAGGTAAAAATATCCACCGATAAATTCCGACGATCGATATATCCTTTATATTCTCATATATCTTCGATATCTCCAATATTAATCATCATTGATATATCCGTAAATTCCAAGATCGATATATCCGCTAAACTATATTCTAATATTTTAATAAAGGTAAGAGAATGAAGAAAATATTAAATAAAATTTTTTGAAAATTATACAAAATTTAAGTCTATGAAATTTCAGGAAAAATAGAATAAAATATGGGAAGCAAGATGAAAGGCATTGAAAACATGTAAAATATAACAAATAGGGATTTAGTAAAATTGTTCAAAACTTATACGTTAAAAACTTAAGATTATAGTTCAAGGTATTTATTTTTAGTTATTATGGATAATTATTTGTCCTAATAAAGTGAGAAAATATAATAAAAATGTCACATCCATATATTACCTGCATATATTTCCCACTACAAATCAACGCTATCATTATAGTTAAAGTATTTAATTTTTAATTTTTTTTACTTTTTTATTATAATGTTGTAAGATACATGCTCTTTCACTAATTCTTAAAATTAAATCCAGAAATATTCTATTTCAAAATTTAAAAAATTTTGAAATAATTTTGGGCTATATGATATGATTTTTCACATTTCATGCAAAGAATGTTACTTTATATATATACATTTGATATCAATGCATTTTTACATATATTAAATAATAAATAATTTATATTCATAGAATGAAATCAATTATTCATTATATTTATATACTTAAAATTAAAGTATTAATATATTACATTTATATTTATAAAATAACCTTTTTACTTATTTTATCAAATTTTAAAATTATAAACAAATTTTAATGAATTTTAAATAATTTATATTTTATTGATATTTATGTAAAAATATCCACCGATATATCTGACATCTATGATACATTACATTATCGGATATCGAAGTATTAATATATACATTACATTTATAAACTAATCTTTTTACTTATTTTATCAAAATTTAAAATTATAAACAATTTTTAATGAATTTTGAATAATTTATATTTTATTGATATTTATGTAAAAATATCCACTGATATATCTTCGAGAGGCTGGAGATACTTCAAAGATATTGAAGATACTAGATATATCTCCATTCTTTATATCAATCTGATATCGTAAAATTCAAGTATTATTATATGTGTATATATATATATATATATATATATATATATATATATATATATATATATATATATATATATATATATATATATATATTAAGTATTTATAAATAACATTTTTACATATTTTATCAAAATAAAATTATAAACAAATTTTAATGAATTTAAATACTTATATTTTGCGGATATTTATCTGTGGAATATCCATCATATCTTTGATATATCCGTATATCCGTGACGCCCCAAACCCGGGGTCCGCGACCACTCACACCGCTAACCAAGCAGATGCTCTGCTACCCAAGCTTTACTTTAGAGGACCTTAGAGCCTCTTCAGACGTGAAAGCTCTACCCAAATACAATACCTGCAAATACCTGTCCCAAACAGTCCAATATTTTAGCAACACGAGTAAACCCACACTCACTTATAAACAATACTCATCATACAACAACTATATCCACAAGCTCTAAAAGAGTTAATCATTTACTCTTATACAACACATATATCAAAATTCTCAAACTTTAATACATGTAAATATCGTCAAGCCAAAGCCACAACCCGAATTTTCTTCTAATCTCAGCCTCTAGGACGAGCCATCCCCTCGCACGCTCCCTGTACCTTTAAAATAAAGGGGGTCCGCACGACTGGTGAGCTTAAAGCTCGCAGAGAATCGCCTAGTTTCGCTACTCACCACCTTAAATAAGAAATAAGAATGTTCCAATTTAGCACACATCTGCCAAATGCATAATCATACTTGGAATGTCTACGACCAACTCCAGATCCCGAACCTCACCGACTCTCCACACCTCGCCTGCCCTCAGATGAGAACTATCGCTATTAGCCAAGTAACCTCCGATGAATATATATCAATCAAGCCGCCCGACGCATCGATATATATTATTTGTTTGTGGACTACCCCTCCGATGAATACTCAATTGGGCCGTCCCAATGATCGATATTTTTGGGCCAATTACCCTCCGATAATTAACATTTTAGACTACCCTCCGAACTCGCTTTCTAGACTTCATCTCATGCACTAACTCCTATATTCCTAGATGTTCCAGCAGACATATGGAATGCATGTGCGCTCCAATTCACTTAATCACATGCAAATATATAAAATACGATTATACTCAGATAAAATTAAATCACACAAACATGTTATGTAATTATCATTTCACACATCAAACGAAGACACTTTGACTAATCGTTCAACACAAGCAATCTGACTAATTACTTAACCAAACACATAATTTCACTAAAACGATTCTGAACACTATTTCGGAATAGTGAACTCCCTAAGCATTATCTCTTAAAAATCATAAATCAACCCGCTCACCTTGTGGAACTATAATCCACGGCCATTCCCAGCCTAATCCAAATCTTATCCATGATTTAAAGCAAATATTTTGGAATTAAAACACCTAAACAGCTCTCTAAATTCCCTCTCGCCACGCCAACATAAATCCTCAAAATCTTAACACCCGGTCCCATGTCTGGGATCCCATCAAACTGCCTCACGCTCAAACCAACCTAAACATCGAAAAACACTTAAATTGTCGAGAAAAAGCAGCTTAAAATGAGAGTAAAACTCAAGTAGGGAGAAAATCCTGCACCTCTTGGGTTTTTCAAAACTTCTAAATCCGAGTGCGCGTGGCTCAAGCTCACTGCATGTAGAGCGTTCTCAACACAACCACAACAAGGTCGAATCGGCCGGTCAGATTAATGCCATTTACAGGAAAGTCGGAGGCTACAAGAATCGTGAATTTTGTCTTATAACGCTCTTTGCGTCCCTTTACTCTCCCCATTTCACGTTTTGCCCTTGATTTTAAGTGGAGAATAAACACTATTTGATCTTTTGTCTTCTAGTGACTTAAAATCAAACTTAAAATGACCATTATGTCCTTCTATTCCCAGATTTGATATTCGGCACTACCTCGGCCGTACATTTTCATCATTTCTTTACTCATACCACTTATGACCACGAGATTTACGTGTTATATATGCGCTCGTGTCCGCGTTACGAAAATTGATTCACGACACGAAATGATACCTCAGCGATGTCATTCCGTCTCGAAAATTATGAAATTTTTCGTGTTAACTAGATTTTGCGAGACGATTCCAACGGTACAATCCGTTTCATCATCCGAGATCTAGAGAATTAATTATGGATTTTTAACTGAAATTACAATTTTGTAATCAAAATTACGATTTTGCCCTTATTCCAGAAATTGGAATTTCTCGGGTCTTACAATATCAGTAAAGTTTAAAGGCAGATATATCCGTTCTTGGAAATATGTTAATTCTTGAGTAAAGGTAAGAAAATGAAGGAAATATGGAATAAAATTTATGAAAAATGACATAAAATTTAAGTCCTATTAAATTTGTGAAAAAATATAATAAAATATGGGAAGACATGAAATAAAATTAGAAATATGTAAAAATATAACATAAATAGGGATTTAGTAAAATTGTTAGAAAAGCATATTAAAAAACTTAAGATTATAGGTTCAAAGGTATTTATTTTAGTTATTAAGGATAATTATTTGCCCCATAATATAAGAGAAAAACACAATAAAAATGTCACATCCACATATTACCTAGATATATTTCCCCACTACAAATCACTTGAATTACTACATTATAGTTAAAGTATTTAATTTTAATATTTTTACTTTTTTCTTATAATGTTGTAGTATTATATTAACTTTCCAGTTTAATTAAACTTTAAACCGGAGAAACAATCTTATTTTAAAATTTAAAAATTTGAAAATAATTTTTTTAAGATCACGATATGATTTTTCACACATTTCAAGCAAGGAATGTTACATTTTATATATATATTTTGATATCCTATTATTTACTTTTATATATTTAAATAAATAAATAATTTATATTTATAGAATAAAATCATTATTAAAATTTATAGTTATATATTTAAAATCAAGTATTAATATATACATTATATTTATAAAAATAACTTTTTGCTTATTTTATCAAAATTTAAAATTATAAACAATTTTTAATGAATTTTAAATAATTTCAATTTTTTTGATATTTATGTAAAAATATCAATCGATATATCGGATATATATATTTCTGATACATTACATTATCGGATATTGGAAAATCAAAGTTTTAATATATACATTACATTTATAAAATAACATTTTTAATTATTTTATCAAAATTCCCAAATTCTAATAATTTTAATGATTTGAAATGGTTTATGTTTTATTGATATTTATGTAAAAATATCCACTGATATATCTTCGATATATCGGATATATCAAAGATATTGAAGAGATAAGATATATATCTCCGATTCTTTACATTATCGCATATCAGAAAATCGAAGTATTAATATACACATTACATTTATAAAATAACATTTTTACATATTTTATCAAAATTTAAAATTATAAACAATTTTTAATTAATTTTAAATAATTTATATTTTATGGATATTTATGTAAAAATATTCATCGATATATCTTCTATATATCCGATATGTATCCATTAAAGTCGAGAAGTATCGATATTTCTAAGATTTGCCAATATGTTAATTCTTGAGTAAGGTAAAGAATGAAGAAAATATGAAACAAAATTTGTGAAAAAAATGACATAAAATTTAAGTCTATTAAATTTGTGAAAAAATAGAATAAAATATGGAAAGACATGAAATAAAGATTGAAAACATGTAAAAATATAATATAAATAGGGATTTAGTAAAATGGTTAGAAAAACTTTATATTAAAAAAACTTATAGTTATAAGTTTAAGGTAGAGTATTTTAGTTATCCAAGAATAATTATTTGCTACACTAATATGAGAAAAACATAATAAAAAATATCCTTATCTATATATTACCTAACTAGATTTAGACTATATGTAAAAGACATATTTTCCATTACAAATCAATGTTTATTATATTATAATTAAATATTTAATTTTTAATATTTTTACTTTTTATTATAATATTATAGCATTATATTAATTATTTCAATCTAATTCTTAACTCTAATTGATAGAAGCTTCTTGTTTTAAAATTTAAAAATATTTAGACATAATTTTAAGAAGCGAATATATTTTTGATATCTAAATAACTACTTTTTATATTAACTTTCTATCCCCAGATTAAAAACATTAATGACTAAAAAACTACAAACGTCAAAAAGAAAAAGAAAAAGAAAAGGGAATGTTTCCTTTTTGGTTTGACAAACAACCGACAACAAGTTGCTTTACCATAAAAAAAATTAATCCTTATAAAATTGACCATGTTCAAGTCCTCAGATTCATAGCTTTCCATGTAGATGTTGACATTCCATCTTCAGGATAGGCTCTACCCAGGAGGGTGGCAAACAATTGTTGATAGATGAAAAGATGTTGTGCGAGATCAAGAGCTTCTACCCAGCGACTCTATCGACTCTTAATATTGCCCTGAAAAGTCGTTTCCAAGCTTAAATATTCTTTTCAAATTTTGGTACTCCTAATCCTGGAAGTTGGCATTGAAATGCGGGACTCGTCGAGTTCCCGGTTTTGAGCGGATGCTGAGTTAGATCATTTGTGAAAATTCAGCGAACAAGATCTGGTATGGCGGAGTTTGTGGTCTAGAAAATTGAGAGTGAGGTTGGGATGGGATCCCGATCAGTTTTGAAAAGATTAGGTGAGATGTTGGTGAAGAAATTTAGGATGGTTGCTAAGGTACGAAGCTAAAAGCGAGAGATTAAAGTAAGTTTCGTCGAGCTCACTCTTTGTAAACGCGCACATAAAGCCATTGCCTCTCCGCTCTGTTAATATTCGCATCCAACAAATGGGATCAGGCTGTTGGGTTAAGTTCTTGATATAGTTTCCTGTGATTGATTTGGATGAGGACTTTGGGGTGCCGTCTATGTCTTCTTCATAGACCATTCTTGGTCTTGGCCTCCTCTTGCATCTTCGATTCCTCCATGGACCATGATCATCGAGGGCTTAGATACACGATTGTACTACGAGATCTGTAAAGCTCTGGTCCAGAGGATGAAATACTTGGGTTACTCCCCACCTAAGTGAAATGCAATGGCACACCAAACATACAACACATGCTAATATATCACTCATGCATATATTAACAATTAGTTCCATAAATCATGTTATTCAGTTTATAATAATAACATAAGATTAGCTCTCATGGGCTAAGGCTGTCAGGCGAGTCCATCTGGAGGCTGTCCCTTGACATCACCTGAGCATATTTATTTTCTCATGGCAGTAACGCGACACCGCACGAAATCAAGCGAGGCTTGATCCAGTGGATACATCCCGAACCCTCGGGGATTTATTCGGTCGGTCCCGAATCTTTTGGAGCAAAAACCCACGGCCATCAGGGCTAAGCAAATCCTATCCAAATTTACATAACCCTTAAGCCAAAAGTAAAACAAGTAGGAAAACCCACCTTTTACTAGGAGTTGTAAAACTCAAAACTGGTACCCACGCGTGTAGATCGCTTTAGTGAGGGGCAGCTTTATCTGCCTCGTAGGAAGCCAACGGTCCGATCGGCAGAATTTAGAGAGAAGGTGGAGCCTCTCTCTCTAAAAACCCTCTCTTCCTCACTCTCTCACTTTCTGGTTGGTCTCTCCCTCTCTCCTTCCCTCTCCCAAACTGATATGGAAGACTTGGTCAAGAGAGAAAGTCCTCTCATGCATACATGTCCATTTCTCATTGGACACTGTAGTTACCTTATCCTTATCCATCTACCTTGAGATATCCTCTAATGGCATCATGCCATGTCACCTATGACCCAAACATGCTCGAGTTTGACTCTCCCCATAGCTTGACACGTGGGCCTCTTGAGCCACTCATAACAAAGTGCCGGTATCACTTGCACTCCTCTACGTGCCTGAAAAGCGTGAAATTAGGTATCTCGGAATTCGACGAAGATCGACGTGGTAGCTGATTTCGCGGGACGATTCAACGGTAGAGTCCCAGTTTAAGGTCATCAGAGATCTAGAAAAATTCTGGATTTTCACCGAAATTACCATTTTATCCTTCCTTAGAAAGCATCGTTTTAGAGTCTGCATTCTCCCCCTTAAAAATTTCGTCCGAAATTCCACGCACCTCTTGTAATCTTGCATTATGTGCGACCACACGATCCTGCTTGATGTGTAAGCGTATTTGACCTCCCGAGTCAAATGCGACAATCAATGGATAGTCAACCTAATCCTTGTCATGAATGACATCCGTATATCTCGAGCTCATTGGCTCGTCAACTCGATAAAATGTCGATGGGTATCACAAATCTCGAGTCACCCCAGGCTCCTGTCACTCATTTCCCCAGAAGTGCGGGTGATAACCATGTCCTTGTGTTTTCCTCTCAGTCACTCCCGAGAAACTACATCCTTTCAGCCTAAGTACGGGTGATAATCATGTCCCTTGTGTTTTCATCTCGAGTCACTCGAGCTCTGTCGCTCTGACCACAAGTGGGTGATAATTTCCAAACAAAGTATTTGTTTTAACTATGGACAATACTCAGATATAAATAGTGGACGTATACGATAATCTATTTTGCTGGACAACCCTCGATGTATATCAATTGGGCGCCTCGGGCGATTGATATTATATGTGGGTGACCCTCCGATGTGAAAATCATATGGACAACCCTCACAGTATATCAATTGGAGCCCGACTCTCCCAAGCAGATTGATATTGTATGGACAACAACTTCAATGTATATCATGGATAACCCTCCGAGTATCCATTTGGACAACGCAAGTATCGAATTGGACAACCCTCGAGTATATATCAATTGGACGATCTCGACGATTGATATTGTATGGGCCAAACCCTCCCGATGTATATCATATGAGACAACCTCAGTATATCAATTGGACAATCCTCAGACGATTGATATTATTATATATGGGCAGCCTCGATATAAATCATATATGGACTACCCTCAGATGTTGTAGTGGACACACTCAGATAAAATAATATTGTTGGTCGGCCCTCCGAAACAATTCTCTCGAAACCACCTCATGCGCTCACTCTTATTGTTCTAGGGTGCCACGGTGCATATAAATACAATGAATGAGCCATTTCCATTTCACTTAACCCATCGACTCATTTGGATGTTGTTATTAGCAGAGCCCACTAATCAACACCATACAGCGGTGTTTGATCTACAGCGAATGTACTCACGACACACCGTCGAACACCTATCCACGATTATTCGATCTTATACATGCACTCACGCCCATGTTATGCGTGCTTTTTGTGCATGTATAATGCAATTATGCTATGCGTGGCACCCAATCCCGGGGTCCACCATAAGCAGAATCTCGGAGATCTCCTAACAGTCGGAGCCTATCAGTCAACTCTCACCCTACGTCCTAGGGAAGAACATCCCACATGCGCCTCTTAAAGGTCTCGACCTCTAAAGCGAATCCTTAACACCAGATGCAACAATGAATAAATTCGATGCATCTAATTCGCCGCTTCTCCTGATCAGCAATGCAAGAGTAGAAAGCGTACCTGCATATCACGGCTAATCACAGACTCGGTCTGTTTGTACCATGAGACCTTTTGCCTCACCGGGTGATCTCGCCTCATGTGCCCGGTGGCGGCCCGATGGTAACACGTCATGCACTGCTTGACTGAACTCTCGGCTGCCAGGCCACGTGCTCGACCATGACCCTGCGCTGCGGCCTATGTGACCGTCTCTTGAAGTATTGGAGTCTTGGTGTTGTTAGAATCTTTAAAAACAAAGCCTTTCTTGTCCCGCGGTTGGGAGAGGGTTTTTTAAACAATTTATATTGAAGAATGCCCTCATGAATAGTGATTAGGGATTGGGTACTAGTGGTGGAGTGGGTCTCTTGCCAGCCTTGGTGGGCCTACTAATATATATATATATACCTCTATATATATATATATATATATATATATATATATATATATATATATATATATATATATATATATATATATATATATATCAAAAGATGGGCCCTTGGGCCTTGTATTGCAGATGGGCCGTGGGCTTTAAAGAATAGCTAACTACAATTTATTTATTTATTTATTTTTTAAACGATGCATGCATGCGAAAGGTTGCAAACTTTGAAAGGAGATTTGCATCCCCAGTTTTATAAATTCACGCGGGATTTTGACGAAAAACATTTTGTTTTGGTTCTTCACGGCATTTTAACAACTTCGTACATACATTTACAAGAGAGGAAAAGCTGTGAAAGAGTTTGGCAGGTTGAAGTTTCTGTCTGAGTAAGCGTGATAGATGGATTTAATCACAGGAGGCAATCACTGCGGAGTCTTCGTGTCTGAAGAGGTGAATATTGTCTTTAGGACATTGCAATTCCTGAAACTCTCTACCAAGTTAGTATATATATATATATTATATGTATATATATTTGTGTTATTCTAATGATGTAGTATCTTTTGTTAAAGTGTTTAATTAAGTGTTCGATTAATCTTCTCTCCTAGACCTTCTGAGTCGATTACATTCTTGTTCAATGATCTAAAGACAATATTTCATGTATTCTGACATGTCGGGTTCCTGAAAACCCTCTGACATGTGGTCGGTTCTAGAGTGGGAGAACCTTGTGAATAACACTAACACTTTGAGTGTCTCAAAGAACCCTTACGATGAGAAGCTGATAAAGTTCAATGGGCCGACTTCAAGAGATGGCAACAAAAATGTTGTTACACTTGACAACCATGAATTTGTAACATCACTCGAAGATGTTCCCAAAGGCTACTACGGATCTCCCTACAAGAGATGTTGTTGACCATTGAAGCTTGGATGCAATCGACTTTCTTTGCGGGAACTATGTGCAGATCGTCTAGAAAACAACATATGATGTTTACTCATCATATAACACTTTTAAAAGGAAGTTTGGGAAATGCGAGAAGAAATACAAAACGAGAAGATCTTTGGGGCCAAAAGTTTGTAATTGGCAAATTTCTCAAGAATTACAACATGGCTGATACTAAAGCGTGATAAAGCGAGTTGAAGAAATTCAAGTTCTTATTCATGAATTGCATGCGAGAGGGATGTGTGCAATCGGTGAAGCGGAGTTTCAAGTAGGTTCCATTATAGAGAGTACCACCTTCATGGAGAGGATTTCAAAGTTTACTTGAAACACAAGCGTCGGAGATGACAATGGAGGGATTTGATTCTAAGGCCGAGTAGAAGAAGATCACGAGAAAGAGGCACGAGTGTTGATGGAGCAAGGACGATGTCATAGAGAGTGAGCCTTGACAAAGCAAAAATTCGAGAAATTCAAAGGCAAGAGAAAAATGTCAGCTTAAACCAAAGAGCAAAGACTTTAAGAAAATTAAAAGGAAGTTGCTGGGTTTTGTGGAAAAGTGGACATAAGGCACAAGTGTCATGCAGAAAGATCGGTTTGTTACTCGGACTAATCAAGCACATGTGCATGAGTTCGATGACAATTTGATTCTTTATTGTGGCGAAACCAATATGGTTTCAAATGTCAAGGGATGGTGGATTGACTTGGTGCAACTAGGCACATATGCGGTGACAAGAATCTGTTTTCAGAATACAAGCATATGGATGATGGTGAAAAGCTCTATATGGGAAATTAAAATGCGCGCCGAATGTTGAAGGAAAGGCAATGTGCTACTAAAGTTTACTTCTGGAAAAGTTGTATTCTCTGCGTGTGTTACATGTTCCACGAGATTAGGAAAAATTTGGTTTCAGGCCCTATACTTAGTAAGAAAGGGTTTAAACTTGTATTTGAATCGACGGGTTTATTCTTACGAGTTGGGATGTATGTGGGGAAAGGGTACTTGGCCCGAAGGCTTGTTTAAACTCAATGTACTTGTTACCAATACTATGAATAATAATAAGAACACTTCTGTTTATATTGTTGACTCTTTTGTTTTATGGCATGCTAGGTTAGGACATGTTAACAATAGGAGTATATATAGAATGGTTAATCTAAATCTACTACCAAAGTTTGATGTTAACATACATAATAAATGCAAATTTATGCAGAATCTAAGTTTGCTAGACAAAGTTTTAATCGAGTTCAGAAAGATCGAATGAGTTACTTAGTTTAATTCATAGTGATCTTTGTGACTTTAAACTATACCTTCCGCGTGGTGGGAAAAATTATTTCATAACTTTTATAGATGATTGCGAGTAAATATTGTTATGTTTATTTACTTCAGCCAAAGGAATGAAGCTTTGAATAGTTTTAAGACATATAAAATTTGAGTAAGAATCGATTGGAAAAGAAAATTAAAGTCATAAGATCAGATAAATTGGTGAATTTGAGTCCATTTGCATTCTCGAACTTTTGTGCTCAAAATAGCATTGTTCATCAAACAACAACTCATATACACCCAACAAAATATGGTGTGTAGAGAGGAAAAATAGGACTTTAAAGGAAATGATAAACTCTATGTGCTTGAATAGTTCGGGGCTACCACATAACTTAATGAGGTGAAGCACTACTACTTTGCAAACTTTATTCTAAATAGAATTCCTTTTAGGGAATTCAAATAAATCTCACTTATGAAGTATGGAAAGGAAGATTACCATCTTATAAAATGATCAAAATATGGGGTTGTTTTAGCGAAAGTACTTATTCCTTTGCCTAAAGAACAAAGAAAACTTTATTACTAAAACAATTGATTGTGTGTTTATTGAGGTTTTCTGAAATGCAAAGTCTTGCATATAGGTTTTTCTAGTTTATAAATACGAAGTGCATGACATACATGTAAGCTGATTTTAGAATCTATAGGCTGAATTCTTTGAAGATGTTTTTCCTTACAAGGAAAGTCGATGAGCGCTATGTATGGCGAGCTAAGTGATGAACAATCTACTCGAAGGTTCAAGAACAACATATAGAACCTAGGAAGGAAGTAAATTAAAAAACCGAGGTACAATTAGGACTTTATAAGTTTCATGACCATGGAGAACCACAAACTACAAAGAAGCAATTCTACTTCACGAGGCATTGTCTTGGAAGGAAGCTATTAATAGTGAAGTTGAATCCATCTTACAAAACCATACGTGGGGTGGTTGATATACCTGGGAAGTAATGTAGATGAGTTGTAAATGAATTTTTAAAAAGCTTAAAGCTGATGGCTCCGTCGACAAATATAAGGCCAGGTTGGTAGCAAAAGGATATAGACAAAAGGAGGGGCTAGATTAATTTGACACCTACTCACCTGTGTCTAGAATAACATCTATAAGGACGCTCATTGCGATAGCTTCCTTGAATAATATGGAAATACATCAAATGGATGTGAAAACAGCTTCTAAATGACTAGAGGAAGAGAGATATATATGGAACAGCTTCGGAAGGATTTGTGGTTCAAGGTCAAGAAAATAAGGTGTGCAAGTTATTGAAATACCTTATGGACTTAAGCGGGAGTCCCAACGGTGGCATGAAATTTGATCTGCAATGTTGTCATGGATTTAAAATCGCGTTCTTGACAAATGTATACATAAAGACATACGAATTCATGTGTATTTATGCGTGTTTATGTTGACGATCTTATAATGGGAACTAGTAAGGATGTTATAATGTCCACAAAGAAAGTTACTAAAACCCATATTTGATACTTGAAGACCTAGATCTAGGCGATGTAATTTTGGGAATTCAAATAAAGAAATAATGAAGGATACATACTTTGATCCATTATGTATGGAAAAGATTTCAAAAATAAATATGATCAATCGGAATTGCAAGGTTGCATTAACACACTTTTGATGCAAATTGCAAAGCGAAAAAGAATGCGGAGATCTGATCTCACAATTACAATATTCTGAAGTCTTGGTAGCTTGATGTACTCGTAAGGCATGGCTAGGCCGTATATTGCTTATTCGATGCCAGAGCTTAGTAGTATCTATCTAGTAATCCTGGAAAAGACCATTGGGAAGCTTTGGTTGAGTGTTAAGAATATCTCAGTATACCACCAACATATGGATTACGATATACAAATATCCACCGTGCTGAAGAACATAGTGATCTTAATTGGTTTTAGATATCGACAAAATCGACCGATTGGATATGTATTTACCTTGGGAAGTCTTTGCCATTTCTTGAAGTCTTCCAAACAGCGTGTATAGCATGTTCGCTGTAGATCCCGAATTTATAGCCTCCGTTAAAGGCTGGCGAGGAGGCGAGTGGCTAAGAAATTTTTAGAGACATTCGGTATGGCATAAGCACATGCTTGACTATATCATGGTGTGATAGCATGCGACCTGGCTAGAGCCAGTAACATCTGTGGAAAGTCAAGACACATAAAGGCGTGAACTGGCTCTTAAGCAGTTTGCTTTCTAGTAGATTGATATGGTACAATACATGAGTCGAATGAGCTTAGGCGATCCTTTGGCAAGGCCCTCCTAGGAAGCAGTCGGGGTTGCATCAGAATGGGATTAAAGGCCTTGAATGGAGTGATACTGAGGCTAGGAAACCTAACCCCCTAGTTGGATCTAGGTTCAATAAGGAAAAACTAGTTTAGTAAAACTCAAGTAGTAAACACATACTCTACTCATTCCTAAAATTTGTGTGTTTTTTTGTTGATGTATAGGTTATGTATAGCATTTAATGTGCGATATCTTTATGTAAAGGTGAGCCCAGGCAGAAGCTTTAATCATTGTCACCTATATGATATTAATGTGGGATTCGCATTTATGAAATTGAATGGCTAAAACTCTCTAGAGCTATCATGAATAACCGGGATATGTTCAGGACCAAAATGAACATAAACGTATAAACTCGAGTACCTTTAAGATATGTTGTGTGTGATACATGTTGCTCAGGTTTACTCTGAAAGTGAAACGATTCAAGATCTTTATATCCCAGCTGTGTCACCAAGTGGTCAGATGTGTAACACTGAGTAGTTCAAGTCCAAAAGACACTTTTCCTAAAGCACAACCAGGTTCTGCTTCCTCTCTAGCCATTGCACCAAATTTATTCTAATTGTAAATCACATTTTATTTTGTTTTTTAAAATGTAGGAATTATTGTTAAAATCTTTTTTAAAAACAAAGCCTCTTGTCCACCGGTTAGGAGAGGGTTTTTTAAACAATTTATATTGAAGAATGCCCTCATGAATAAGTGATGAGAATTGGAGGCCCACTAGTGGTGGAGTGGAGTCTCTTCTCCATGGAAGCTCTCTCCCTTGGTGGGCCTACCCGATATATATATATATATATATATATATATATATATATATATATATATATATATATATATATATATATATATATATATATATATATATATATATCAAAGATGGAGCCTTGGGCCTTGGAAGTAGATGGTAAGGTGGGCTTTGAAATAATAACCTACAAAATTTATTTATTTATTTATTTATTTTTTAAACAATGCACATCTGTGCCGAAAGGTTCTGGCTCCGAGAAAGGTTACGATACCAGTTATAAATTCCACGAGTTATTGAAAAACATTTGTTTTTGAAGTTCCTTCCTGGCTTTTTATTTTTAACCTTCGTACATATTTACAAGAGGAAAAGCTTGTGAAAGAGTTTGCTTGAGTTAGAATTTCTGATACAATACTTCAACAATAGATAGTTTCATCTGGGAGGCAATCACTGCAGGTCTTCGTGTCTGAGAAGAGGTGAAATATTGTCTTTAGGACATTTGCAATTTGCAAAATTCTATCACACCAAATTGTATATATATATATATTATATGTATATATATTTGTGTTATTCTGTGATAGTAAAGTATCTTGTTAAAGTGTTTAAATTACGTGATTAATCTCTCTCCTGAACACTTACGATTGTAGTGTTCTATTCTTGTTCCCGACGGGGTGTAGCCTTTAGCTCACATTACCATCTTTGTGGCACTTTGAGAGCCAGGTCCGTTGACCTACGAATCAACCAAAAATCTACAAGTCTCATGTCACTGAGACCATTTTAACTATAAAATTTGCCCTTGGGCTACATCATACAAAATGTATATTTTATACAAGGTAGTTTATTACAATTGTATTATTCTGATTTATACCCAAAAGCGGGTCTCACTTGGGAATTTTACAAAAAAAATACAAGAAGGCTTGATTTGTAATTTCTTCAACTCTAAGGTCTGGTGCGTCCACATCCCCAGAAATGCGTCTTGGTACACAAAAATATATTCAGACGGGAGTGAACAATGCCAGTAGTGGAATTTCCCCTGTAGGTTACACTTCCCTTTAAGTGAAATGCAATGGAACACCAAACATACAACACATCTTCAATATATCACTCATGCGTATAATATTAACGATTATTCCCATACATCATATTTTATTCGGTTTATAATAATAGCATAAGATTAGCTCTCATGAAACAAGGGCGCGATCACGTGGAGTCCATGCTTGGGCTGTCTGACATCCTACCTGAAACGTGTTATTTTCTCCTTGGCAATAACCGACACCACACAAAGTCGAGCAGCGGTCAGGTGGATGTCCAAAACCCACTCGAGGTTTATTCGGTCGGTCGAATCTTTTGGGCAAAACTCCGCCGGCCATCCGGGCCTCCCGAAAATCTATCCATTTACATAACCCTTAAGCAAAAAGTAAAACAAGTAGGAGAAAGACCCCTACCTTTTCCGGAGTTGTCGAAACTCCC